>CAUZXS010002666.1:0-135366 GCA_963585895.1 Sepioteuthis lessoniana
TGTATGTATATATATATATATATATATATATATATATATACATATACATATATATACATATACATATATATATATATATATATATATATACACATACATATACATACATATATATACATACATATATATATACATACATATATATATATAAAATAAACAGTGTTCTACTCCATCCAGCCAATAAACGTATATCAAACTTTTTTATCGTAACCAAATGCACTACAATTACAAATCCGATGAAAAAAGAATATTGAAAACATTGATTCACAAAAACATACTCCCCACTGATCCTAATAAAAAAATAAAACTCGTTATATATTATAATAAGTTTAAAACCTCGAATCTAGTCATTAGAAATAATTCCTCTCCCTCAATTGGAGTTTTGCAAAAAACCAACGTTATATATAAATTTAAATGTCCTTTAGGAGATTGTATCTCTGATAATAATAATATATATGTTGGTTTAACCTCAACTACCCTGTCAATGAGACTTACAATGCACCTTTCAGACACAAGTTCAATAGCTCAGCATTTAAAAAAACATTCATGCCCAACAACACAAGTACGGAAAATTGTCACCGATAACACAACAATATTAGAACATCAAAATAATAAACAAAAACTTCAGATTCTCGAAGCATTACATATTAGAAACCTGTAGCCGGCACTCAATAGAATTAATTATCAACCAGTGCTAATGTACTTAAATGTCTTTAGCTACTGTCACTAAATATAGAATTACATTCAAAAAGTGAACGCCATAACCTTCAACGGCAAAGACGCCCTTACACAGTAGTAATATGCTAAAACAAAAGTTACATCACTTTTTTAATAGATCCTCTCCTAATGATGGCCCAAAGTCGGGCAGAAAGTACTAGGATACATACAACTATGACAATACATAAATCAATACCCAGAATACGATAAAAGTAATACGGGAATTCGAACGGATCCAAAAGAAAATATGTAGACATAAAATGTCTATTATGTTTAATGAAATTTGCATATATATATATATATATATATATATATATATATATATATATATATATATATATATATATATATACACACACACACACACACATACACACATCTCCATACATATCTTTGAATACTGAGAATGATTAAAAACATTCATTTGAATTTGTTGTTCTTAGATTGTAATCAGCATAAATATTACTTTGTAAATACTGAATTTAGCTAGCAATAAATTGAGATTTTTTTCTTTTAAAATATAAATGTCTCTATATTAATAATCTTCATTCATGGTGTGTTGTAAGATTGAGATGCTGGTACTGTAATATTCTTATCTTTGCTTTTATTTAGGAAAAAAAATTCAACTCCATTTGGAAAACCTGAGTAAAGGCAACTTAGAAAAGACAGTGTAAAAAATAAAATTAAAAAAAAATGAACTAACATTCCAAATGACTTAACAATGAATAGAGAAACGAGACAAATTACACCCCAACTTGATAGAATATACAATACACAAATATATGAAATCTGAATGTCTGTGTCATTGATTAGAGAAACATTTATATTTGGTTTATATATTAGGCAGTAAATTTTGTGTACATTCCCATTATTGTCTAGTTGTGCATTGTATACAGTTCAACATTAAGAGGATATAAATTATTTCTCTTCAAATGAAATTCCAATGATTTATGATGAAGCTTTTGACTTTATTGTTTACTTGATTTGCTGAATGTTCTTAAAGTCTTTTCTTTTGTTAATTATATATTATCAAAAATAAATGGGTTCATTTTCCTCTTCTCTTTAAATAGGACTAAGTAAATAACCTGAAATGGGTAAAATGGGGAATACACTGGATGCAGAGTCATAAGGTGTCCATTATTTTTACAGTTACTGCCTCATTTGCCTTGAAGGTTTGATTGCCTCTTGCAGATACTGGGGATGGGAAGGGGTAAATTTGTATTGGTTTCAGTTTAGTGAAGCATGAGAGAAAGGATTGACTTGTTCAATAACAATTTCTCACCACTGCAGGCTCCATTCAACCATGCACTTAAGTTGTCTTAAATTACCCACTTCAGTGGGATGAGTGACAGAAGAAACATTGCAAAGGACTTTGATGTCATCAACCCCCCACCCCACCTCACAGGATGAGCTGGAAGAGAATAAACAGCTGACTCTATAACCTATTGATTTAATATCTTCAGTTAACAGGCAAAAAGTTTATTCAGCAAAATGATTGAATAAGATTGGGATAAAAGCCCAGTGAAAAGTCTAGACAAGTGAAAAAGAAATGTTAAGTTAGTGGCATTGCATATTGTGGAAAAAGACTTTAAGGAAACTTACCCAAGGCAAATCCATCTTTACTCCATTGCATTGCACAACGCGTTCTACTACCGTCACACTTCATTATCACAGTCTGATCTTGGATGGCAGAAACATTCTGGGGTCGAGTTCTAAACCTTGTCTTCCATGCACTAAAAGACTAAAGAAAAAGTAAAAAGAATAAAACAAAAAAGGAAGAAAATATAACAAGACATGCTAGCAATATACTTCTGACTATTCATAAGATTTATAATCAAATCAATGCTTGCATTTTATGAAGGTACATTCAAAAAGAAGGGGAGTTATTAAATTGATTGATTTTATGGTATGTCAACCAGTCTAGGGTTTATTTATGTCTAGAGATGAGGGATCATGTTTATAGTACATTTTTTGTATAGCTGTGTTTCTTACAGTTATGATATGAAACATTCCTATCCAGTAACAATCAATTGCTGAGAGTTGTACAGGTTTAAGTATTCCAATCTAATACTAATAATTTGCAAACATATCCCATTTGACCCATAGATGGGACTCTGACAGGTACTACCACTCTATGTAAGAGTGAAACTGTGAGTAATGGCAATGAAGTGGCACTCCATACCCCAAAACTCCAGAACTGGAGCCTCACCATTAGATGAAGTTAAGCATCCAATCCAAGACACCCTCTGCATTGGGGAAAGTCAGCATTTTCTAAGCCCCACTGATAGATTGGTTAGATAATTCAATAGATTCCATATTTGTTCATATTGGATTTACTTAGTGTTTAAAATGAATGTACAAACAATGTCATCTATTCATAACCTCCATTCCTCTATATTGTGATTTGTATATTACAAACCTTTCTGATGTAATAAGAAATGGCACTGACAATTGATAACTCTAAAACACATTGAGAATGGGCAATCTAATTTTAAGTTAAGTTTTGTTCAGGATATAGACAATTATTTTCAAGTACCAAACATGTCTTTAAGCAATACAAAAACTTTTACCTGATTTTTCAACATTTGTTCCACATAATATATTGAATTTAATGAAAACAATGCTCAGTGCATGAAATATCTTAGTCATTAAAATAAAAATATTGAGGTTTGTATATTTCATGAACTGTTACTGTACATATTTGACCTCTTTAGTCAACTTGTTTCAATTCACTTTAGTAAGATAAATCAATGCAAAATCTGTCAAGCAGTATATTTTAAAATCTTAAACAAAATCTAAGCTAAAATTTATAAGGAATATTCTAAAGGATTAACTTATTTACTTGAAATTATTTTGCAACAAACTAAATTAAATAGAGATTTATAATTGATTTATTTAATCTTGGGAGAAAAAGAAATGGAAACTGATTTTTTCTTTTTTTTTAGAGACAATGAATTGGCGTAGGCATATATGAAATTGCTTCATTTAAAGGTTTTAGATTTATCTTAGATATTTCATGCACTGGGCATTCTTCATTAAATTCAATAGATGATGTGTACCAAAAGTTGAAAAATCAGGTAAAGGTTTTTCTATGGCCAAAAAGACATCTTTGATACATCAAAATAATTTTCAATAACAAATACAGTAAAAGAGCACTTGGCAAATATAAAGATATTAAATAACTATTTCAATGAAAACTGGAATTTTTATAGATGAGAAAAGATACTTAGGGATGCTTAACAGATCAAAGTAAATGAAAAGTAATGCAATCATTTTTTGTATGTTTGATACAGTAAAAACTTCTAGTCTCCTAATAAGCATAAATTAAATTGCCAATATCGATCAGGATTAATTTGATGCATTATTATCAAAATTTCTTCTTTAAATGAATTTAATACCAGATTAAACAAAGACTTGAATTCACACAATTTCAGTACATGTAAAGGAAAGATACAAGAAAAAAAATGTATGACTTTCCTTTAAAGACAAAGAAAATAACAATCCAAAGAGAGTAAATGGTGTCAGAAAGTATTTTTTTTAAATGACCGGTTCAATATTCTTTACTTCTAAAAAAAGTAAATATCAATAGACAACTATAGCAGCTAATGAGTTGCAGACAACTTTCTTTGGTAAGTTCCAAGGCTGATCCAATTACAATATAATGTGTAAGAAAATCTAGATCACATGAAATAGAATCTAACAGAAATCCCTAAGTGTTTTTGTACTCTACTGTATTAGTCTGGCAAATGTGAATAATAAATTTAATTTGGACAAAATTAATCAAAATTTATACTTAAATTCTTTTTTACCAACTGAAGGATGCAGTGTTTAAAACAAATCCAATTAACATTTTGAGAAACTAATAGATTAAATGGCAATTGTTTATAATGGGTATCTAATTCATTAAAAATAAATGAAATGCTCTTGCAAAAGAAATATTCCCCTCTAAGATTCAGCAATTCATAAAAGGTGATAAAATTGAAGTCAAAATTGAACAAGTAAACTACACTATACACTCTAAAATAAACAGTTTAATATGAACCCCAATTTTTTATACCTAATTGTAAAATTTAATTACAATTGTTTAAAATACTTTCTATAGTTAAAGGGAAAAAAAGCCTCAGTATCATATTACTGCAGGACTGGACGAAATTCCCCCGGAAGTATGGAAGACCAGACAATTCGACAACATACTGCTCCGACACTGCAACGCAGTATACAATCAAAATCCGATAGATAGATGGACGAAGGGATGCATACTCCCCTTCCCTAAAAAGGGGGACCTCGGATTAGCCAAAAACTACCGAGGCATAACACTTACATCCATAGCTGCCAAAATCTACAATGCCCTACTACGAAACAGAATAGAACCCAAAATCGACAACATACTTAGAAAAAACCAAAATGGCTTCCGAAGAAATAGATCTACGACCTCACAAATATTAACCATCCGCAGAATCCTTGAAGGTGTACGGGCAAAGAACCTACAAGCGACATTAATATTTGTCGACTTTACCAAGGCTTTCGACTCCATTCACAGAGGAAAGATGGAACAAATCCTACTAGCGTACGGCATACCTAAAGAAACCGTAGCGGCAATAACGATTCTCTATAGAAACACTAAAGTAAAAGTACGATCACCAGATGGAGACACAGAATACTTCGACATAGTAGCAGGAGTACTACAAGGAGACACGCTGGCTCCGTATCTCTTTATCATTTGTCTAGACTACGTACTTAGAACATCGATTGACAAAATCAAAGAGAATGGCTTCGAACTGACGAAGAAAAGAAGCAGAAGATACCCCGCAACAACAATTACCGACGCCGACTACGCCGATGACATAGCGATACTGGCAAATACACCTGACCAAGCCGAAACACTTCTGCATAGTTTGGAACGAACAGCAGCAAGCATAGGCCTCCATGTTAATGCACATAAAACGGAATATATGTGCTATAACCAAACGGGGGACATCTCCACTCTAGAAGGAACCCCTCTTAAACTAGTAGACAAATTCACGTACCTAGGAAGCAGCGTCGAATCAACCGAAAAGGACATCGAAACGAGGTTAACGAAAGCATGGACAGCTATCAATAGGCTATCGACTATATGGAAATCAGACCTAACCGATAAAATGAAACGCAGTTTCTTCCAGGCAGCGGTCACATCGATACTGCTATATGGATGCACTACATGGACGCTAACAAAACGGCTGGAGAAGAAACTAGATGGCAATTACACAAGAATGCTGCGTGCAATCCTCAACAAGTCCTGGCGGCAACACCCAACAAGACACCAACTGTATGGCCACCTGCCCCCTATCACGAAAACTATTCAAGTTAGACGAACCAGACATGCAGGACATTGCTGGAGAAGCAGAGATGAACTCATAAGAGATGTACTCTTATGGATCCCCACACACGGCCGCGCAAAAGCAGGACGACCAGCACGAACGTACATTCAGCAGCTATGTGAGGATACAGGTTGTTGTCCTGAAGACCTACCTAGGGCGATGAACGATAGGGAGGAGTGGCGAAAGAGGGTCAGGGATATCCGTGCTGCCAGCACGATATGATGATGATGAATATACTTTGATATTTATTTGGTATGTCTGAAATAGTAATTTGTAGTCCAGCAAGATAAATTTATACCATCTGTAATTTTGAAATCATTATTCTAAAAGATTTTTAGTCTATTGAACTATTATTTTTCCTTAACTTTTAACCAATCGATTTTATAACTTTCTTCCGGTGTAAAATTAGTATGAGAAAGGGAGGTCCTCTAGTATAAATAAAATATATATTACTATGAATGGGTTGGTCCAATCAGCATATTTTTAATACAGATGATTTCATTTATTCTTTTTTCTAGAATGGGCTTTATATTAAAAAAAATCCCTGCTTCAATACACATTTGTCCACAAGAAGGGCACCTCACATAGCTAATCTAACTTGTTAACTACTGCACTGACTATTGCTTGTAAGTTTAATTCTCAACAGACACTTCTAACCTGATGCCATGCTAAGCTAAACTAAGCAAATGACTACATTTTTCTCCCCCAAGGTTAATGTAGGCAGCTTTATTTAATTCTATTACTCTCTAGTAATGTTTCCTATCTTGGAACTGATCCAAGAACGAGTAGTATGGTCCTTTTAATCCTTCAGATATGGTTGGCCATTCTAGATGTTTTTACTTTACCTTTGGATATAGTTTTCCTTGAGTCTGACTTGCAGATATCAAATGGTGTCTCCCTTATATATTGTTTTCAACAATTGCTTGGGATATCATTAATTAGTTATCCCTTTTTCTTATGAGATAACCATCTTTACTAAGAAGGTTGTAAAGATTGATTATGCTATCAAAAGCCACCCACATGTAACATGTATAAATCCTTTGAATTTGTTCAAACACCCCTCTTATATATATATATATATATATATATATATATATATATATATATATATAGATAGATTTACTATAACTACATAGTGTCTATAATGTTTATCCTCCAATCTCGTTCCAGAAGTTATTGGGGTGAGTTCGAGTTAGTCCTTTAAATGATACTTTCTTTATAGGCTTAAAAATCCTTTAGATATTTAGGATCACTTGATGACTTTAGTGTCATATTGAGAACAATGAAAAAAAAAAAAAAAAAAAAAAAAGAGCATGTACCAAAGTATTGCAAACTTTTAACAATTATTATTTCAAAGATTCATGTCTATAGGTTGTTTTCTAACACCAATGTTGCATGAAATTTCAAAACAAATTACCATTACTGGTTATGAAAATTTATAGTTTTGTTTAGAATAAAATCTGAAGTATCATATAAACCTAAATCTAAGCTGAATTTAATGTTTTTCATACAATCAATTTATTCTAAAGAGTATTTTTGTTAGATGCTATACTTTTTCCTCCTTTGCTGACAAGGAATTGACTCTTGGGATTACTGTTCTCCAAAACAGTGACTACACAAAAATCTAAAAATATTATACTGATGGTTATATCTTTAAATGTATATTGTTTACTGCTGATATAAGTTGTTGCATGAGTATGCAAGGTAAAGATAAGAATTAACACAAAGTATGAGTCAGAGATGATAAACAAGAACAAGCTTGCATAGATAAGGACAGGTGCACAAATTGAAGTGGGATCGCATGAAATATATTGTTATATTAACATATTTATTCATGGCAATTAACCAAACTAATACTAAGAAAAGGGCTTGATACAAAGCAGGTTAATTTTCTCAAGAATCAAAGGATTTCAAAAAATTGAAAACTCATTTACATTGGACAAAAACATTTTTCTTGAAATTTTGTGATATTATTGATTGACAATGATAAGAATAAAAAGCCTCATTTTATCTTACTGAATTATTTTGGCTGGTCAGTTCTCTACATTTATTCAATTAGGTCAGTTTGGCATTTATTCATTCAAAGATTAGGAACTAATCAACCAAAAATATCATGAATAGATATTTAAAATATTCAACATATAACCGTATAAAGATTCAAGATGTGATATCTACATATGCTAATATAGGGAAAGTATAAGATAGGAAAATTATAGTATAAATATTAAATAAAAATTGGCAGCTCAATTTTGTTTCAGTATCAATTGATGCAAAAAAACTGTTTTTTTAGTTTTTCGGCAATAAAATGACTGATTTTGATGACATCAATGCATCTAGGCTTATTCTATGCCTAGAAATTAGGGAATTGAATTCATTGTACATCTGACATATTGGCTGTTAGTGATTTTTTGACTAATGGTATCCAAGCACAGCAATACAGATGGAAGCTGTGTGAACCACAAGGGAGACTACATTGAAAAATAAACCTCATTTGGTCAGTCTATGAACTTTTCAGCCTACCCTCAAAGGGAAAGTATTCATAAAGCAAATTTATAAATTTATCTATAAAGAAATTATAAAATGAATTTAAATTGATGTATTTAGGGATTCTTGAAAAAAGATTACCTGGATTCACAGCAATAAGAATATTGTATGGATTACTATTCATTATCTGATAAACTTTATATTTTATATTGATAAAAAAATTTAGAATTTTAAATTGATTTTAAGCTAATGAATGCTTGGAATACTAGGATATTTTTTACAAGTTTTATATATATATATATATATATATATATATATATATATATATATATATATATATATATATATATAACAGTTTGGGAAAATTTCTCAAATTTTTAGCTTTTGTCTCTTTTTCAGATGAGGGGGTGCTCCCCCCTCAAAAAAAACATTAAAAAATGCTTCATACATATCAACTCACAGACAAGAATGATAATCACGAAATTATGCACTTTATCAAGAAAAGATTAATTATATTCTCAAAAGTGTAGACAAGATAGAGAAAATTGTAATCTTTTAAGCAGTTTCAAGATCTGCAGCATAATAAAACAAAATCTAATATCTCTGAAGTACATATGTATAGAAACAAAACCTATAAAATAGGTTCGACTCCTCTGAAAGAAAAAGTACTCCAATCAATGAGGTAATTGCTAAAATTTTTTACAATGAATACGTGTTGTTTTTTTTTAAACAATACTTCCATTTCCAAGACAAAAGCTATTCTCCATGAAAGAATATCTGCTAGTTAAAGAACAATTATGTCCAATTAAGTGATAGTACTGATACAATTTGGAGATAGCATTTCTCTTCTAGTACGGCTGGAGTTGCTGATGCTTCTTACAATAAATTGACAAATCAAAACACATGTAAAATTGAATGTGACAATTCATTTTATAGTTGAAATTCTTTTGGCTTTCTATGATGATTAGAATGAAGAATAAAATTCATAGACAGTAAGTAAAAAGAATTTTAAAATATTACAAAAGCATTGATTTTGTAACCACAGAAAAGAAAAAGAAAATCTCAATTTTTCCAAAGTAATGTTAGAAGGTATGATATTAAATGGCAATACAGAGAATAAACTTGTGAAAAAGGTTTTTTAGTTCTAGTTAACACACAAATAGCTTGTATCAAGTCTCAAGTCAAAGATTACTCAATCTAGTTCAGCATTAAATCCAGAAAGAAGCTCATATCTTGCAGGTAAACATCAAATTAAATGGCCCACATGAGTCACACTTTTTGTAATTAGAAGATTCATTTCACTTAGAAAGCAATGTCAATGGCTATTTATTTCAGACAGGAAGTTGTTTATGGGTTATATTAAAGATAATTCATCAGGTAGGATAAAAAAAAAAAGAAAAATCAATCGGTATAGATCAGTACAGATTTTTAAATTTGTAAATTAAATTCTCACGACTCAAAATTAAAAGTTTGTAAAAAGGATTCATAAGATAATTATGCTCTTTAGAAATAATCAATAGATTAACATGCAAGTTAAATTATAAGGTAAGTACACTTTGTAGTGTTGTTTGATATTGTTGAAGACTTCATTTTTAAGTAAGATGTACATGTTACTTAGAATTCATAAACTTTATCGATTCATATAAAAAGTATCTAAAGACCAAATTTGTGAAATTGTTTTTAGCTAAATAGTACAGTGGAATAGTAATAATCAATTGTTGCCATTCAAAGAAGTTGCTGGTGCATAGGGCAGTATAAATCATACAAGATATAAGGCTAATCAGGTTAGTAGCAGAGTCTAATCTTAGCAATAATAACAGAATCTTTTTCTGCTGCTGCCTTTTCCAGTAATAAATAAAAAGTCCCACCCTTTCCATTTAGGAATTAGTTTTTTTCTGCTACATTGGATAGAGGGTAGAAAAAAATATAACTAAATAGTGGGTGGGAGGAAAGCATTTCTGGTTGAAGGCAAGATCTGAACAGCCAAGTGAATCGGAGGTATACAAAACACAAGTTGAACAATCAATATATTATTCAAAATATTTACAAGTCTACAATTTTCAAAAAGGCATTAGTTTCACCACACACTGTATAGGTCAAGTTATATCTAAAGGAAAATAGATTTAAAAACTTCAATATACGAGGTCTGTCTACAAAATAATGGGACTGGGTGTGCTGTGTGAGCTATTGGCAAAAGAATAAGCAGATTGAGTTAACATTTAATGTGATATCTTGAGAATATATAACTAATCTTACATTTCTGCAACCATAGCATTTTTTCCATGAGTTTATATCCATTTTTCAGGTCATTTAGCTATGATAACTGAGGATTGAATGAAGACTGAGCAACAAATAAATTTGAAATGTTTGGTCCAGTTGGAGAAAACTGCATCACAAGTACTTGAAATGCTTTAAAAAGTTTATGGAGATAACACCATGTTGTGTAGATATGATTTTGAGTGGCCCAAGAAAATCAAAAAGGTTGGCAAGGTGAAAGATGAGTCTAGGTGTGAGAGGGCTTCAACAAGGAGGAATAAGGCCAAAAATTGCAAGTCAGCTAGACATGAAAGAGGACAGTATTTAGATCATCATTAAAGATTTGGGAATGAGTAAAGTCAGCTCAAAAATGGTGCCAAGACTGCTGAATAATGATCAGAAGTGCTCCAAGTAGGTGTTGTCAATACAAGTGTCTTCAAACTGAACTAGACTTGCTTTGTAGACTGGTTTGGTTTCTTTTGTTTAACAGGACATCAACCTTCATGAGTTATTTAATACTAAAGCTGTCCTTGAAGAACAGCAGAGATACTATTTAACCAATATCTTAGAGAGATAAGGGGGTTCATAACTTTGCCAAGGACATGAGTCTGAAAGTAAATGTAATAGTGTGACTTTGCTTTGTGGAGTCATCACTGGTGAGGAGACATGGAGTTTTTAGTATGACTGGGAAACCAAGCACCAGAGCAGTCAGTGGAAGTGTCCAATATTGTAAAGTTGAAGAAAGCAAGACAGTTAAAGTCATGTTGATCACATTCAATATAAGGGGCATTATCCACCGCAAGATCTTGCCTCTGAGGGGTCAGACAATCAGCAAGTCTACTAGGAGACCCAGCAGTGTATGCTTCACTCAATGCATGAAAAGAGACAAAATTTGTGGTAGCACAAATCATGGCTGCTTCAGTTCCTAGCCGAGAGAAACATTGCTGTACTGGAACAACCTCCCTATTCACCTGATTTAGTTCCATGTGACTTTTTCCCCCCAAGCTCAAAAAGCTCATCAAAGGGACCTGCATTGAAGGCATAGAGGCTATCAAGAGGGTTGTAATGATGGAGCTGAGAGACATTCCAGAAGAATGCTTCCAGCAATGCAAAGAAGTATAGCTGAGAAGAATGGGGAGTGCATTAGACTTGAGGGAGGTTAATTTGCAGAGGAAACCATGTAGTTGGTTGTCTCAGAATAAAATAAATTGTGATACCAGTCATGTTAGTTTTTAAACTTTTTTTTTTTTTTTTTACTTTGCCATAAAAAGCATAGATACATGTGAAATTTTTCTTAATTAGAATTTTTCTGAGTTTATTAATGATAATATAAAACAAAGAAGAACACCCTGAAAACTAAATCTTTTCACTTTGCATTCTGGGAAATTATAGTAAAAAAAAAAAAAAAAAAAAAAAAAAAAAAAAAAAAAAAAAACATCAGAAAGTGACAATGTGATTTTGAAATATTAATCAAATCCCCTTCCATTAGATTGCTTAAGAATACTAAGCTCATTCAATATTTTGTCAACAACTTTCATGGTAAGCCCACATATATTTCAGAAAGGTAAATTTTAGATCATAGCAAAAGGAACCTTACCAAACTGATAAAGAGTTTCCAATTATTTAGTCAATAAATTATTCTCCAGTCAAATAAATTTTGAGTAAGATGAACATATTTAGAATTTCATCCCTCTGAAAATAGTCAAGTTAGGTTATTTGATAAAGTTTACATTTTTTGTATAGTTGTTTCTTAAGAGTTTTTTTTGCACATAGTTACATTAAATATTCCAATCTAATACAAAGAATTTGCAGACAGTTGTATGGTTCCAAGTATTCCTAACTAATAATAACTATATGGTTTTAAGTTAGTTGGTTGTGTTTTATGGTATATCCACTCTTGTAGATTATTTAATATCAAATCCTGTTTACACTCACACATAATTTATAAATTAATAGTTTGTAGGTAACATTCTAAAACTAGACAGAGCTCATTTGTTTCTGCACAGTTAAATGGTTTCAAGTATTTCTAACACTAATGATTCTATTTGCACACAGTTAAATGGTTTCATGTATAGTAAATGATCCATAGATGAGACCCTAACAAGTACTATGAGTCAGAGTGATGGTTTAATATCATATCCAGGACACTCGTTGGTTGAGGGGGGGGAGGTCTTACCCCTCTGCAGGCCTAGCTGATTGGCTTATATATAGTTTTAAGCAACTATTTCAATTCAATAATAGTCTTGTTTGCACACTTATATGGTTTCAAGTAACTAATAATAATCATTAGTTAGAAATTATAGCTTCAAGTAACTATTCTTAATACAAATAATTTATAGTTAAATGGCATTTAATATTCCAAACCAATACTAATGATTTCTCAACACATCTATTTGACCCAGAGATGGTACCTTAAATTATGACCACTCTGGGTTAGAATGGACTTGGGAGTAATGGCAATGAAAGAACACCACACTTCTGATATCTCCAAAACTGGAACTTTGCCAATTGATGCAGTTTAGTGTAATACCCATGACATATTTTTGGCTGGAGGAGGGGAGTCTTATCCTTCAGTAGGGGTATACAGTCAGTGTATTCTAAGACCTATCAATAGGGCATGAATGGTATTTTTGTTATATATAAACTTTAAAAAATATGCTTTAGATTATAAATTAAATTATACATGTACACAAATTTCATAGCTACCTGGTGCAACTACAACCGAAGCAAATTTCCAATCAAAAATTATGGACACAGAGAGCTAGGTAAATCTCTAAGAGCTGGCTACAGTCCAACAAGAATATATTCAGATTCTTTTAATATATTTTCAAATGTCACCAAAACAACAAAGTCCACTGATTTATAGGTTGGTGAATGACAAGAGCAAAAGTTCCAAGAAAATAAACTCATGCTTGCATAGTAAATCAAACATTGCTCCATTTAAAAAGACATTCAATAAGTAATGTTTTCAGTATATAATAATGAAGCTTTTCTTCAATCTTTTTCAAAAGAGATAGCAGACAAGATGATAAAAAGCAAAATAAAATGTGCTATTACAGACTGGTAATATAATAAATTTGAAATTGACAACATTAATTTTTTTCAACAAGTGCAAAATGAGAATTCTTCATAAAGATGTTGATAATACAAGCTGGTGTAATTAAATGATCAAGAGAGAAAGAGATTGCAGTTAGAGGCACCTGTTATTCTTTATCCACCTCTAGAATTTATAGAAGGAATCTTGCCAGCACTAAAAGACTTCTGGTCAGTTCTCCTGGCCAAGCTGCAATAAAGAATAATTTGCAGACAATTTGGTTGAGAAGAAAAGTCTAGCCATAGGGTGCATTCAATTATTGGCCCTCAAAAGACAAATCTCTGCCAGGTCAGGCAATATCAAGCACAGAGAGTTGGGTTTTCTGTAGACAATATCTTAAAGTGGCTATAAATGTGGCTGGAAGCTAGCCAAGGATTTCAGAGATTCATTTATATCAAGTTTAACTCACTAAACAGTATCAGTTTCAATAAGAATCTTGAAACAAGTAAAAATGCTAAAATACTTACAGTGCTTAAATTGAATTGTATTTATTATAATAAATCTATAGAAACTTGTAATCTTATAAAAGCATAAGAATTCTAAACTATGTGGTTCCATTGTGCAGTTTTGTACAATTATATACATTTCTAATTTTTGGTTAGACTAATGATTTAACATGGAATAATTTTAAGAGAAATAATCTAATCTAAATTATTTTATTTTTTCTTAATCTTATCCTACAATAAAACAAAATGACATCAAGAATCCGAAATGGGAAGATAGCAGAATGAACATGAATTTACACTTTACTTAATAATCATGCTTCTGTAACTGAAATGGTGCAAGTTATGTTGAAAGCTATTGTATTTGTTAGCATGATGTAATGCAAATTAGACCAGAAGACCAGTGAGTGATTCTCACTGAGTGTTCCATACTTCTTGCTTTGCGTCAAATTAAGCTTAGTAAATGACAATTGTATTTTCTGGTATATAATACCTCCTACCCTAAGAATATACCAATACTGCTCTGTACTTAATAAGCTTGTATCATAACTGAGGTTAAACACTTGGTAACAAAGATGGACTAGTTATATGTTAAGCAAAAAAATACAATATCATTACTCGAGATAAGATATTGAAAATCATGCCTAATCATTACAATTTATAAGCTCATCAAGTTGTATTGATAGAATGGAGTTTCCTGATTCTTGCCATCCACCCCAATCATTCATTGCTTCTAGACTGTACAGAGCAAATGAATGTAAGTTTTTGTTGGTCATCAATACTTGTGTGTCCAGTTGTAGGAGTCCACTGGAGAATGTAACTTATGAGTTCATCCTTGTTTCTCCAGCAGTGCTCAGAATGTCTAGCCCATCTTACTTGGATGGTTTGTGAGATGAAAGATAGTGGCTGTACAGCTGCTGATTTGTGGAGGTATTGCTTCCAGGATTTGTTCAAAATAGCACTTAGTATTCTTTGTAGTTCCCATTTAACTTTTTTTTTGAGTTTCATTGGCATTCAGGTGGTACATCCATACAGCCACAGCTTAGAAGAAATCTCATTTTGTCAGAGATTAGATTGCCATACGATTGATGGTCTGTCCATAGCAGTTCATGCCTTTACTATGTGTATGTTGACATCAATTTCAGTAGATAAGATGTTGCTGCTAAAGTATGTGAACTGGTCTACTTATTTCAAGGATTCTCTACTTAATGCAGAGATGACTCATTATGAACATACTTATGGCAAATTTGTTGGAGATGTAAATAATGATTTATATTAGGCAACATGAGAAGTTAACAGAAAAGTTCATATCTCATAACTCCTTCCTTAGCTTATGTAACTCTTACTAATATATATATATATATATATATATATATACACACACAAACATATTACTACTGTGTAGCCTTTAACAATTTCTTTTTATTAGTAACTAAAAGTAAAAAATACCCCAAGAAAGATAAAAGGAAAATTAAATCAGAAACTAGATTCTATAGTTATTGCACTTCTTTACTGATTAATTTGTATAGATTTCTATCAACTTTTGTTTTGTATGCACATATCACTCTACCCCAATTACAATGTGCTAAGAATTCTTTTCAATTCAGGCAAATTTATTTTCCTTTCAAGCTAAATAAAAATGACTGATTTTATACTTATTCCAATATTTATTGTTTCTACAGGATCAAAATTATTTTCTATAACAAAATCACTTGCAATACATGTTGAAACATAAGTTGGTTACTGCAGTCATGGGTAACCTGAAGGCTTCCTTTTTGATAGCTACAACACAGAGGTGTGGGGAAGGGCGTTACTCCTTTCCCTGAATTGCTCCACTTTACCCTTGATATGTAACTTTTAAAGCTGAGTGTTTCGCAAAGCGGCATCAAGTACCATTTTTTGAGTATTTGGTATGACTCGACCTGGGAGTGAACCCAGGTCTCCCAGACCATTGGCGAACACTATAATTATTTTTTCCTTAAAAATATCCTAAAATAAGATTATCTTATAAGCAGGGGAATAAAGTATTTTATTCCAGCTTTGTACCATTTAGTTTGTTGGTAAAAGATTATAACAATTCAGTGCTTTGATAAAAAGCAACAATTAAGAAAAAAACAACAAAGGACTAATTATTAAGTTTAAAAGAAATTTAAAAATACTTTATTATTACTATAATTCAGAAAGGATAATCATCCCGCTATATGACAGAATCAATATTATACAATAATTGTACGTGGTGCCTTCAATAAGTTTCCAGACTTTTTTGTACAGGCATTTAAAATTGTTGTAGACTATTGAAAATTCAGTATGTTATTGCTATACATTTTATGAGATGACTGACCTGATTTCAGGTTCAAATGAACAGCTACAGCAGGAATTGGAATACACCCTACTAAAGCCAGATTGTCACAGCTGGTGAATTTCAAAATACAATCTGACAATATACAATAAAATTCTGTTTTAAACTTGGAAAAAATACCACAGAAACGTATGGAATGCTTCACACTGCTTTTCGACCATCTTGCATGAATTGAGCATCATTTTTTGATTGGCAAAAGAGATTCAAGGAAGGCAGGGAGTCTGTGAGGGATGATGAGGTGTGGGAGGAGTAAGGAAGTCAATACACCACAGTTGATTGGCAAAAGGGTTAGGGTTACTATGTTGAGATTTTAAGGGAGTTCAGGAAGAGATTCCATTGAAAGAGGCCAACACTCTTCAAATCGGGTCAGTGGCATTTCCACCATGACAATACACCAATCCACAACTCTATCCTTGTCACAGACTATTTGACCAAGATGGGAATCAAGACAGTTCCTCAGCCTCCCTATAGTCCAGACCTTGCTCCCTGTGACTTTTGGTTATTCCCTAAGCTCAGAGGCTGTCGTTATGAGACAATTGAGGAGATGAAAGAGGCTGTGACGAAGGTCATTGACATGTTCACACAAGAGGACTTCCATGGGGCCTTCCAGAAGTTGTTGGAATGGTACAACAAGTGCATTGCAGCCGGAGGAGATTACTTCGAAGGGGACTAGAGTTTCATGTGTGTACTATCAATAAAAGTGTCCATACGAAAAAAGTCTGGAAACTTATCTAATGATCCTCGTACTTAGACTAGTGTCCTCTTCTTGATTGTTATAATCACAATTTTTCAGCCATTACACCATTTGACCATCTTCAGAGGTGTGTCATTGAAACTTTCCAAGAAATTTGAACTTACCCTTTATTTAATCTGTATTGACAGATCGTCTTTGCTTAGAAGATATCAGTTAATTCTTCCAAGTTAGTTTATCTCCAAGACATCACCTGTCAGTCTCTGAACCAAAGCATATGACTTTAGGCACTACCTGACACAGGGATTTAAATTGCAATTATATGTTAACTAGACAAATTTTAATCAATGCTCTGATCCACCAGGCCTTTCTTCCATAGGACGTTTTATAGGTGAATTGAATTAGAAGAATTAACAAACTCTTCTTGACGTATTGATAGTTGAATGATCTTCCTAGCCTCATAGATAAAATAAAGAGTTCAGCTTGAAGAATGCTAAAGAGTATTATGGCAAAAATGTGACTATAGTAACAACCAAAATAAGGTCTTGAGTTTGAGTATATAATGATAATTCCTTATCTAAGAAATTCAGTCAAAAGTTGGTAGAATTAGTGTTATATTTTTGGAGATTCAAGCTATTCATACTAAGAGGTGGCAGTTAAAATGCTTAATACATTAATCTAACTTCAATAAAATCTTTTATGTAAATATGTCAGTTATCTGGATGAATGGGAAATTTAAGTTTAAATCAAAGGATTAATATTGACATGAGTTATGAATTTTGCATTCAGTTCAAAAACTGCCAACTTGTCACTTTACTCACGAATCTATGTTATTTTTTAAGCATAAAGAATTAAATTTCAGTTTTGAAAGGAGGCAGGGAAAATCTCATTATATATATATATATATATATATATATATATATATATATATATATATACATACACACACACACACAGTATACTTAGGCAACAAATCATTATCTAAACAAGTTTGGTTGAATACTGTGGATGGTTTCTTTTTTAAAATCTTCAAGTGAAGATATTCAAGTCTTCTAACTTCTTGGTCAAGTTGGTAAATAAAGAACCCTATATTAGCCCAAGTGCTTTTGACCATTTCACTGGTCATCTTTGGGGGTTGTGTTTGATCATTTGTTGCAGTGAGTTTTATACACCCCATAGCAAAAACTATTAATTATATAAAACAACCATACATCCAAAGAAACTACAGTATTAAATCTACCATTGATGTCATACAAATCTTAAAATTTACCCCCCCACCTAAATGCATTACAGCATAACTTGATGCCAAAAATCTCTTCACCAATGTAGCTGTCCAAGAAACAATAAAATTTATCATAGAAAATGTATATGATCACCCCTCCATTCCTCTTCCCACCATAAAACCAAAGATATCAAAAAACTTTTCCATGTATGTACAACAAGTTCTTTAGGAAAATACACACAAACAGATGGTATTAGCATGGGTTCTCCACTTGGACCCTCTATATCCAAATTTTATATAGCCCATATTGAAAACAAATTATTTAATAAAAAAAGCCCAAAATATACATCCGCTATGTAGACAATATCCTCATTATCCAATGACAAAATCAAACTGAAACAAATCCTTGGAGCCCCCCCCCCCCAAAAACACAACATTAATAAAAAAAAAGAAAAAAAAAAGAAATCTCTTCCTAGACATTCTTACTGATTCCAGCAACAATAACAAACTAATTATATCCCTATACAAATAAAAAAAAAAAAAAAAAAAAAAATAATCAACTAGTCACAACTCCACTTAACTATCATAGTGAATGCCCCCCCCCCTATAAAATAGCCATTATAAAAAACTTACTCCACAGAGCTTATCACATATCCTTCTTCAAGACAATATTTTACAAAGAATTAAAGAACATAAAACCTTAGTCAATAACTTTCCAAATAAACTAGTCAATCAACAAATAAAACTATCTCTATAACATCAACAAAAATAGCAATAGCCATAACAATACTAACAGAATAAACCTATACTGCAAGAATCAAATGTATGAAAACTATAAAGTAGACAAGCAAGTAATAACCAACATTATACACAGACATATTAAACCCACTGAACCTCAAAAACAAATAAAACACTAAATTTAAAACATCCAAGCTCATCGTTAAGAATAACACTAACTTCCCCAAAACCCACCTAACTCAAACTAATGTAGTATATAAATTTACATGTCCATTTTGAGAATGTTTCTCGGAAAATAACATAACACCTAATACCTATATTGGCCATACAACAACCACACTCTTGTTGCCTTATCTACCACCTTTCCAACATAAGTGCCATAAAACAGCATATGACAAAGCATCACAAAACCACTGACAAACTCAAATCCCCAGACATAAGAAAGATCCTTATTAACAATACAAAAATCATATATAAAAATAAACCATTTACAAATTCTTGAAGCAATAACTATAAAAAATAAAAACCTACTATGAATAAAATAGCATTCACCACAAGTATAAGCATTAAACGTATTCAATAACTAGCCACCTATCCTAACAGAATGAACCCCCCCCATTTATGAAAGAAAAAGAAAAAGCCACTCTGAATAAATATAAAACTCACTGCATCAAACGATCTAATTTAACCTCCAAAGATGACCAGTGAAATGGTTGAAAGCACTTGGGCTAATATTGGGTTCTTTCTTCACCAACTTGACCCAGAAGTAAGAAGACTAGAAAATTTGAAAAAAAGAAAATCTGCAGCATTCAACCAATCATATGAGAGATTTTGAAAAAAGAAAAAAAAAAGAAGTCAACTTATGGGTATTAATAATGAATTTATATACAAAATATCTGAAGGTTAAAACTCAAAGATGGTACTGGAAAACAAAAGTCTGTTACTGGGGGGAAAGTAGGTTCTTGACCAATTTGAGTATGCTCAGTACAAAACTGTGCTCAGAATTGTAGCATATCAAGATTTTATACAAAGTACATCATAAAACACTGGGAGGATTGCAAAAGATCTTTTATACCTTTACATCAAACTTTGTTTTATCAAGAAGAAAAAAAAAGATGTGTGATATTCATTGATTCTGAAACCTAAAAATCAAATCAAGTACCAAGATAAGTGACAAAACAAAGCAAGCATTTTTATTGAACCTGAAATGATATCCTAAATTCAGAGTTAAACTGAACCTGTTTCAACAGGAAACATAGGATTCCTTCAAGCATGTTGTATAGAATTTTTGGGGACCATAAACAGTTGAGTTAACAAGTAATATACTAATAGAGAAAAAAACCCAAATCTAGTTCAACCAAAACATGACTACAAGTTCCTAAAACAGGAAACTAGCTCAATGAAAAAGGGCAAATGTCAAACATTTCTGATGATAAAAAAAAAAAAAATGAGTATTTTACATTTAGCTATTTCTCCAGTCATTTGAATTTTCCTTGAGCTAAATGATACTATTATGCTATTAATATGCTATTAATGCGATATTTACCTTATTTACCTTAACATAAATGTGCTACATACAGGATGCAATGGGTCAATTCTCTTCTAATTTATGCAAAAAGCAAAATAACACTGACATCTCTATTAAGTATATTTACCAAAATTACATGATAATATCTTTCAATACTATAGATTAAATTTAGTCAAGGAAATTGCTATTGGTCTCACAACCATGGCCTCCAGAGATTTGGAATCTCCTGCAGTCAACTTACTTGAATTGGTAAATGCTGTCATTATCCTTGCTTTCAGTTCATCAGTGTTACATGGAGTTTTGTTGGTCTTTTGCTCACCCAAGCCCCACACATGATAATCAAGGAGATTATAATCTGGGGAGTTTGGTAGCCAGATGTTAGGAGTGATGTGGTCACAGAAATTTTAAGATAGCCAAAACCAGGTTCTCTTGCTTGAGTGGCATGGTGCCGAGTTCCGTTGCCAGATGTAGGGTTTTCCAACAACCACCTTCTTGATTCAGGTTAGCACTACCTTCTCCAAATAGTTGGTGTAGGCCTCCATATTGAGTTTGAAGCCATGAGCTAAGATGAATAGAGGCATAACATCATCATTGCTGGTGACCACTCCAAATCATGATGTAGACTGGGTGTTTGGGTTTATGAATCTGTTCAGATCGATACCCAAACACCCTGAAATTTTTGGTATTTACACCAGAAGCACCAATACAAACAGTACAGCATATCATTTCAAAATTTTGGGAGGAGTGAATTGTCATGGTGCTGCTTTCCTCATGCCCAACTGATTCTGATTTGCTGCACAGTTGACAAAACGTTAAACAAAAAAGTTAATTTGTAAAATTAATAATTTCAAAGAGTGACCATTTACCCATCACACCTTGTACTAAATATATCATTAATATATGATAATGGTTGTATTTCAAAACCCTGATGTTCTAAGAGGATTCTGAATACAGATTTGAAGTCAGCATACTTGGTTTAGTCAACTACAGCATTTTTGTGAGTGTCAAACAAAAAAGTTTTTTGATACTCAGTGTTATGAATACTTGAACAATTTTACATAATTTGTTTTACTCCTGAAATCAGAATAGAAAGGAACAATAGAAAAAGTAAAAAAAAGATATAGCTGAAACAACTAATCACAAAAAAAAGATTTGAAACAATTTTGTATAAAAAAATCTCAAAATAAGTGGAAACTATTTTTAGTGAAACAGAGTTGCAGCTTTGAAGACAGAATAAGTTATCAAGATATGCCTTAGATTTTGTTATATGAAATCCATAAACAGAATATTATATATTTCTAGGTAAATGTTTAAATTAGGCATTGGTCAGTTAAAAGAAGGAAATTAATTATTTTGCTAATTTATGTAGTCCCTTAATATGAGAAATAATTCTATGTTGAAAATATTCTTTTTGACCCATATCCATGAATATTTCAAAAGACATTAGGGAGAGAAGAAAATAAAAAAAGAAAGAAAAAGGAAACAAGATGACTTTGCATCCAACATTATAACAAGTATTTACCTATTCCCTCAGTAGGGCAAAATGTGAGTCAATTTTTCAAGCATAGAAAAGCTGGTTTGAATTTAGTTTTCATTCTCCTAGACTGGTTGCCTACCCAAGGTTAAAGACCCCAGTCAGCCCTACTATTTACCCACAGCTGGAGAACAGATAGATTTAGGCCAATTCTAAGGACATTAGTATGAAGTGAAACACAAACAGCCTAATCCAGAGTTTGAACTTTGGTTACTCATTCCATTTCCTACTACTTAAGCATGCTTCAACACATGTAACTAGTATGAAGATGGAGTAGGGGTAAGAAATACAAATCTTGATTATATAATTATTTGAACAAAAAATCCTATAATTACCGTATTTGACGACATATAAGATGCACAGGTCTATAAGACGCACCCTAATTTTGGCAGAGCAAATCAAGAAAAAAAAAGTACTAACATTAAATGTGATGAAATTAATACAATGAATATTATCAATGATAACACTTAATCCATAAAATAGCCTTTTAAATAATGACAATAGGAGATGAAGCTCACTCTAAAGTCTAAGCTGATAGGAGTTGCCAGGTAGCTAATTTTGGCGGACTATCTCAAATTTTAAATCTACATATGGCATATAAGACACAGGGTAATCTTAAAATACTTTTAGTAAAAAGAAGTCCGCCTTATATGCCATCAAATACACTAGTTCTACAGAAAATCTGATGAGATATTGAGGTGATTTATTCAAATAACATTTGCAATCTTTCCGTTTTGTATTATCCAAGAGCCAAGGTATAGCAGAGAGGTGAGTGAACCAATGATTGTGCAATTATTGGAGACTATTTTCACCATAGAGGCAAGCCAGTTAGGCACCCCTACCCCCCAAAAAAGTTTGATTTATAGATGAAAGAAATTGATTTCTAGCAAAAAGATATTGGTTTCCATAGATGAATAAAATGTTGAACCAGTGAGAATTTCACAGGACAAAATTGTAGAAGCTTTTATGGTTCATACAATTGTTGTGAAGAATCAAGAATACTGTGTAGAGAAAGAAAGAAAAATATTCTTATCTGTTAGTTATTAGAGAGGGAGAGAGAAACAGTCTTCAAAATAATTGTGTGTGGTAAATTATGGCTAAATCCAGAAGTTTTTCATTATTTTTAAGAATTTAATAAGAGTTAAAGAGTTAAGGAAATCCTAAATCATAAGAGCAATTAATCAGATATGATGAATTTACCTAGAATCTAAAATAACAATGCCATAATTTGCTAACCAGAACACGAGGACTGCACAACTTCAATAGGATGATGCTGGAATGAAATAATTTAACTAGTTGGGATTATTTGAAACTTATTTCAAAAGACGTATTTTTCCCCTTCTACAGACAGGAAATGAGTTTTCTTGGAAAAAAAAAGTTTCCTTTTTTGTATAATTAACAAAATAATTGGTAAAAAATAGTAGCATTCCTTACAAGCAAATTATTGTTTTAATTAGTAGAATAAAAACAATGAACAAGATTTGAATATTTGATGAAAGTAAAAATAAAGTTAGCTATTATTCACATATAAAAATTTATTTAGACTTGTATTTCAGTAGCATTGTTTAAAAAATATTTGCTTAAGCATCTGTAAAGTTAATGAATTAGAAAATGTTTATAGAGCAAATATGCAGGGATTTATTTTGATATTTTTTGCAGTGGATTCAGCTAATGCCAGGCACAAGTGAAAGATGTTGAAAACAAAAGGTAAAGAGAATAGCAGAGATAAAAAAAGCTGAAGAAAGCAGATATAATAAACAATTTACTACCATGTTTACAGATAAAGAAATCTTTTCAGAGCATATACAGAATGTGTTTGATGATATATAATGAATGAAAATTCCATTTCAAGGAAAAAATATGAATATAAAAGCTTTCTTCCTTGATTTCCAGGGGATTGTCATGCATGTTGAAATAGCCTATCTATATTACCTTTAAAAGTAACCCCAGCATTCAAAGAAAAGGAAAAAAAAAAACCCCAAAACAAAAAGATTTATTTCAGAAATAATTTTAAAAAGCCAAAATCAAAAAGATTGAATTCTTATTTTGAATAGTTATGTAAAATATTCTAAAACCTGACAAAAGTTCAAAAGACAATACAAACAATCATTTCAATTTGATCTAAATAGTTTTTATTGGCATATTCTTTTAAAAATTCAAATCTCTTTTCAACCATAAATACATCAACTTGATAATAAAGAGACTGACATTAATTTTTGAGTGGAATACTTAAGCAAATTCAATATAGGAATACATCATTGTAAACTGTTAGCATTACTTTTAATCCAGGTTAAAAGCATTATAAGCGTAATTCAAAACCAAATTCTTTTTTTTAGACATTTTTTTTAATACAGGTATCATTGGAAAATGAGAAAAGTTTTGGTACATGGGCTAGATTTACTGCACTTTTAACCTGAACTATTTTACCTTAAGAAACTAGTTGCTAAGCCAAATTCATTAAATAAAATGCAAAATAAAGTAAATCTTATTTTTTTCCATTTTGATGAATTTAAATTTAATCAGTTTTCTAAGGCAAATGACATTTTCTTAACTAAAATAGACTTGAACTAGTTATATGTCAAAACATTTTTTTATGATCTTAGGTGATTTAGATATTTGGAGCTGAAAGAAATTTGTCTTGAACTATTAAGAAAAAGCAATATCAGTGACATTTTGAATTGTAATTATTTGTATTGTAAGCACAAACTCAAAATCCTGTATATATTCAATTGAGGGACTATTATGAAGTAATTGGAAATGTTGAAAAGTATTGGCAACACACAGAGACAGTTGCTAAACTACAGGGCCAACCATATAATCATCTATTGAATATCTATTTTTTTCTATCAACATAGCATATAATTTAATTGCTAGTCTGTTAGTAATCCCCACCCCATAAAAAAAAAACTTAAAAAAAAAAAAAAAAAAAAAAAAAACTTGAGAATTTGCTATTTAAATTTTTAACACTAGCTTATTGAATCTATTCATGCTTATATCCTGATATTTCGAATCAGCTGCAATAGCAGACAAAAAATAAAGATGGTAGCATTGAATACTAACAAATGAATAGAAATATTAGGGTATGCCTGAAAAGCAAAGCAAATATTCAAACTCAACATAAAACAGCTGGAATATAACAGATACAAACATTCAATACTAGAAGATTGCCAGTAAAAAATCTTTTTGAAAAGCTAAACAGAATTCATTGTGGGTAATTAATGTGGGTGTAGAGGTAAGATTTTTTTGTAATAAAATCTATTGGATAGTTTTTCAAAGTCTGACTTGATGTCATGATGATTTACTACTTTATCCCCATTCTAAATTTTAACTTTTAAAAAATGCTTTATTCAAAAATTTGTTTTATATATAACTTACAAGCAATGATATGGTTTTAAGCGACTAATAATAATGATCCTTAACCCATTATTGCTTCAAATAACTATTCTTAATACAAATAATTTGCATATACTTAAATGGTTTTAAGTATTCCTATCTAACATTAATTCTATTTAATAATAATCCTCTTCTCTTCTGTCTTATTTCTCAAATCAAATTTTGGCCACTCATAAGGAGTTGATATGCTGTTAAATAAACCAAACTGAAATCAATAATTTCTTTGCACACAGCTACATTGTTTCATGTAATCCTATCCAATATTAATAATTTTCAAACAAATCCATTTGACCTATAGATGAAACTAACAAGTATTACCACTCTGGTCAGAGTGGACCTGGGAATAATTGCAATGAGACAAAGCATACTGAATTCTGATATTGAAGTAAGGATGAACTCATAAGTGTCTTTTCAATGGACACACCAGTGTAGGCCAACTAGCAAAAACTTACTTTCATAAGCTCTGTGTGGACATTGGATATACCAAGAGCAATGAATGGCAAGAGAGAGTGAAAGGAATGTGCTGTCACAGACCATCATAATGATGAGGGGGTACTCCACACTTTCAAGAGCTCCAGAAATGGCATCTCACAACAGGATTAATCTTAATGTCATACCCACGATACCCCTTTTGTTGGAGTCTTAGCCCTCCACAGAAGATACAGTTAGCATATTCTAAGTCTTACTGACAGTGCAGCCAGCCACCTTTGAATGTATTCACTATTCAATACATAGACATAAGATTAATAATATCTAATACTCAGACAATTGAAAATATTTAGAAATATAGGACAAAATGTTGACAAATTTAGTCAATATCAAATCAATATGGGTTTTCCTTATTTTTATGCAGAACAGAAAACTGTTGGATAAGAAAGATTTGTTAAATTTCAAGCACTAGGTAATTAAACAATTATTTACCTAACAAGAGAGAGAGAGAGAGAGAGAGAGAGAGAGAGAGAGAGAGAGAGAGAGAGAGAGAGAGAGAGAGAGAGAGAGAGAGAGAGAGAGAGAGAGAGAGAGAGAGAGGAACATGGCACAGTTTTGAGAAGTTTTCATATCCAATGTCCACTTGAGTGCTTGTAAAATTTGTGATGTACACCTACAGAGTGGAAAAAAAAACAAAAACAAAAAAACCCCACTCCCACTCCATAAATAACTGTCAGATATTAATGACAAACATCTCATCTTTTGCATAAGTAAGATTCTTTCTAGTATAAAGACCATATTCTAAAGATTAGGAGGAATAAGGCAACAGGCATCACTTACAAAGAAATATGACAGCTTTTAGGCTAGATATTCATAGGCTTTACCTACAGTGGTTTTGAGTTGCTAGAGATAAGATATTTACAAGTGCAGATGCTGAACAAAAGATAATGTTTTGTCCCACTAAATAATTTGCTTGCAATATTTGTACTAGCAATCAATGTTAATATATTTAGATTAAGTCATGTCTTTAGGTAATCAGTAAAAGACATCCACACACTCGAAATTGCTTTTGTTACATTTCAGCTTATTCATTCAATAGCTTTTAGCTGTAGAGTCTTTTACTTACATAGTATTAACTCTAAAATCTGACAAAAATTAGAAAAAAGTATTTTCATATACATTTGAGGCTGATTAATGCTCATGACCATAATTGGTGAAATTAAAGTGTTAAGATAGAGGGAAATTACAAATAATGATTAAATATTACGAATCAGAAGTTTTATCATTTCTAGCAAAAGTTTGATTTTAATAGTATGACAACCCATTGGGGTTATTTTATGCTTGGAGGTTATGGAATAGTGTTCATTGTCCATTTATATTTACATTTTTTGCATAGTAGATTCTTCAGTTTTTTGCACACAGTTATGATACCAAGTGTTCTGATATAATACAAATAATTTGTATACAGTTGTATGGTTTTAAGTACTGCTATCAAATACTAATTCATACCCAATTACAGGGTTTTAAGTAATTATTTCTATTTAATAATAATCATTTGTTTACACACAGCTATATGGTTTCAAATTAAAAATAATGATCCTTAAACAATTATAGCTTCAAGTAACTATTTTTGATACATATAATTTGTAGTTATATGGAACCGAGTATTCCTATCATAATTTCCCCCACATGACTGAGAGATAGGACCCTAACAGGAACTACCATTCCGGGTCAGAGTAGACTTGGGAGTAATGTCAATGGAGGAGTACTCTAAACTCTCCAGAACTGGAGTCTCACTACCAGATGCAGTTCAGTGTCATGCCCAGGGCATCCTTTTCATTTTGTGGGGGAGATCTTACCTTTTTTGCAGGGGATATAGTCAGCATATTCTAAGCCTCACCAACAGCTCTGCTATGGCAAAGGTTTATGTCAGAAAGAAAAATAAAATATATAGGATGAGGGATTCTGAAGAGTGGAATATTAGTTACTTTTTAATTTTTAGAGTATTTGTACTATTGTCTTTATCTTCATTGTTATATTCACCCAATGTGTTGGCCAGTGTATCCTTTGGTCTTCTTCAGGTGTTTCATGTCAAATTCAGGAGCCCACGCAGAACTTTGAATCAAACTCTTTATTTGGTCCAGGGAGTAGATTGTTCTCATTTTGTTAACCATGACCAGGTACAAGTGATAAGCTATAGTAAGTATTCTACATTATATAGCAGTA
Organism: Sepioteuthis lessoniana; assembly: GCA_963585895.1. Classification (NCBI taxonomy): domain Eukaryota; kingdom Metazoa; phylum Mollusca; class Cephalopoda; order Myopsida; family Loliginidae; genus Sepioteuthis; species Sepioteuthis lessoniana. The sequence goes on from CAUZXS010002666.1 coordinate 28,472, forward strand.
GTTGGGATTGAACCTGCAGCCTCTAGATTTCAGTTAGAAACCTATAACCACTGCACCATGTGTCCTGCTTTAATTTTTGTAGAAAAATCTAAGAGAAGGTTGTGTTTGAAATTTGTAAAACTCAATGAAAGGGGGATTTATAGAGAAAAGAATGAAGTCTAAATGAAATCTTCCACTTCTTTAGAATGGGAAAAAAAACTCAAAAAAACATATTTGAATTTACAACCAGAATAATAAAAAACATTTTGTCTTGGAAAGAAAGACATCAGTAGATATTTTTGTAAGGTTAGATACTAGGGTGAGTCAAATGTTTTGCAATATCGAGGTAACATGAGGTACAAGTTGGTAGCTCTGGATGCACATGCCAATACATCAATTACCACAGTACTACTAACTATAGCAGGTACCTTCCATGGCTTGAACTGCTTTGATCACATGATATACATGCTGCAAACTAACATGTAACAAAATATTGCAAAACTTTTGACTCACTCTAGTAGCATGATTCATATCGACAGTAGTGATATGCCATGTTGTTTGCAGTTCAGACTTATAATTCTAGAGATTGGTTATTTATGAATACAAATTCTATCACTAGATTAATCTTTTTGTCTAAGAAAGAAACAAAAAAGATAAATTATTCCCTTATAATGAAATAGTGGACCAAGATTTGAGAGGGAATTACAGGTACATTAATTGAAAAATGAACATTTATAAAAAGTAATTTTCAAAATGTCTGAAAATTAAATGGAAAAATTTACTGAGAAATTGCTTTTATGAATTAACCATAAAATGCTTGGCAAAATTAGTTAAACTATTTATAGAAGTTTCGTTATTTGCATTCTGTCTACAGGATCAATTCTGTCCATTATGTCTGAGTATGCAAATAATTATAGAAAAGTATTTTTCTTGAGGATGAAGATATTAAGCTTTGTGATGATGCAATTTCAAATGCAATGTAGCAGCATGTGAAAATGTATTTGCATGTTTGATAGGCTTAAATTCTGTTGGATAAAATATATCCAGTCAATTTTTAATTTTGATAACAATTGAAATTATACAGGGACCCCCCGCCAAACACCAGTAGGGTATTGGGGTGAGGTAGGATAAAAGGAGATAAGGGGGTGGTATAGAGCAATAGTACTTTCTATTATTTTTGGACTAATATAGTTTTCTGACAGTTACTAGGAGGTTCAAAATTATTTAAGAGATTAATTAGAAAGTAAGAAATTCATTATTCTTCCATAGTCAAGCAAGTAAAAAAAAAAAAAAAAAAATGAACAGATTGGAAGTAGACAATATTTATGAATATGTCTGCTTTTTATATTTTCCTTTTATTTTGCTATTTCTAAAAAGAAAAAAAAATTACAAGTTAAAATGACAGACTTTTTTTTTTTTTTAATTGCTCCTTGATGAATACAAAGACAAAAACCAAGAACAGATAATTATGAAAACAGAAAACAAAATTACTGAAGTACTTTGAGAACTACTGTATGTTAACATCTTAAAACATTGGCGACAAGCAGTATATTTTTTAATAAAAAAAATATACCAGTCATGTAAAGAAATAAATGATGAATGAAGGCAAGATATTGACATCAAAAGTTATTATTGTAAGATATTTTATAGAATTATAAAAATAGAATACAATGATTCAACAGTACATCCTTAAAGCAGAAATACAAGTCATTGTATATATATATATATATATATATATATATATATATATATATATACACACACACATACTGAAATATAAATAGCATTTAGTACCATTTCATTGTATTATAGAATGTGTTAATAGCATTCACAAATGATTTTAACTGAACATATCAGGAAGTGAATGTTAAAACAACAAAAAGTTTATAATTGGCTTTCAACCTTTAAGTTTTTTCTTTTTCTGTTTTTAAATTATTTTTCGCCTTCCAGGCTGAAGACATAAATGCAAAAGAGACAACTTCATTAGTGAAGCCATTAAGTAAAGGAAAAACATTGAAATCAGAGAAATTATTTTCAGTAAATACAGTGAAAAATATAACAGCATTGAAGAAGACACTTTAAAGAAAAAAGCTCAGGGCAATGTAATTTTCTCAGAGCTTAACAGGTTTGACTTCTTGAAAGCAATTTCATTGAAAAAGCTACAAACAGCACTAACAGTTGGTCAAATGGTTTTATTTAAAAAGGGGAAAAAGAAAAAGCAAAAAAAAATAAGTATTGGGCACTCAGGAATAGAAAGCATGATTATATAGAAAATAGTTTTGGATAACAGGATAACAAGACAAAATGTACAATGCTTAAAGTAGGTAAACAATATCTACAAGTGAAACAAATTGGAGCCAGAGAAAACAACTTGCAGGCAGGCAATGATAAAGCAGACTCATTAATTTGGTTTCTAGCTTTAAGGAATTGTATAAAATTCCTATCAATTCTTCAATCTTTAATGCTGGCAGCAGTTATTCATTTACATATAAAGCAGAGGTTGAGGATAGAAAACATATCAATGGTAGTGTTCCAGGAAGATTTCAAGAAGAGCGCAATTGGCATCAGACCAAAATTCATTGACGTTGTTCACAACTATATCTTCAAATATAAAATACATGCTCTCGAGACAACAAAATAGATTTCTAAAATTTACAGTGAGTATTTAAGAGAGAATTCCTTAAGAAAGGCCAAAAGTTGTATCAAACTGTTAATTGGAAGAATTAATCCTCAAAAAGGTTTTGTGGAAACAAAATCTTTATAAGATGCCAAAAGGTCACAAGATAAGTTTACAAAACATTTAGCCACCATAAAAAACAATGAAATTTTATCAAGCAAGGAGTTTCAGGGTTTAACTTAATTATACTAAATAGAATTTAATTAACAAAAGCATATAGATAGAAAAGGTATTACTCAATAAAATTGACCATTGTAACTGTACTGTTGTGGTGCTTTTGGCAACAAATTTAAAGGATGGAATGCACTTTTGACCATAAAATAAAATTCATTGGGGTTTCATAATTGCAAAACTACAATACACAGGTCTTTTAAAAATTCTAAGCCTCATCTAAAAAGAACAATGACTGAACATTTGTTGTGGCAACAGGGTACCATTTCTTAGAAAAACTAATTCAGATTGTCTTAATTTTAGTGGTGGCCCATACAAAAGTAAGAAGTGTGCAACAAATCTAAAATCTGGGTGAGGCTTAAGACTTTTTGAACTATTCTCATACATTATTGGTGTCAGAGGTGGGGGTATATTGCACAAGTATGTTTATAAGAAAAAATTTTATTCATCAATACTTTGAAAAATGACTATTTTATTAAAGTTTTAGAAATAATGAATTTTTTTTTCTTTTTAATTATTTCTAAGAGTGGGGTATATTGAACAAGAGACACTTTTGGTGGCTATATTGTTCAAGATCTAAAATTTGAAAGTAATGTAGACTAAAATTACATCTCACCCTCATTTTTTAAGTACATTTGGGCAAATCAACTTGCTCTATGCATTAAAAGAGTTAAAATGTTAAGAATTAAATGCTTTTTATAATGAGCAAAAATAATCCAGTTAAAAAGTTAAGATGGAAACTGCATAATTTCTAATGAACACTAATATTTTTTAATCATTTGAAAAATACAGAACATTTAAGAATCTTAATTAGCATAAATCTGTATTTGTTTTATTTGCCGTTTAATTTTGATCGATTAGTTTTGATGGTATGTCGACTAATTTACAGTTTTTTATGCCTAGAGGTTAGGAAATTGCATTCATTATACATTTGTATTTATATTTTTCTGCAGTTTCAAAGAGCTTTTTTATACGATTATAGGATATCAAGTATTCCTATGTAACATGAATAATTTTCAAACGAATCTACATGGCACAGAGATGAGACCCTAACAGATCAGAGTGGGCCAGAGAATAAGGCCAATAAAAGTGGGTAGTATATACTCTTTAGATCTCCAGAACTGGAGCCTAACCATCAAATACAGTTGCGTCATACAAAATACCCCCTTTTTATGGGGTGGGCTCTCACTCCTCTGTAAGAGGATACAGTCACCACCGAGAGGGCTACTTTCTAATTTTGATAATCCAAGAAAGACATTCTCATGAAGCATTTAAAAAGTGTCAACCTGATAGCATTTTAGTTACTTATTTTTGCATTTAAAAACGGAGATTCTTATAAACTTTAAGTGTCTTCAAATAATCCCAGGATCAAGTTTGTTTTTTTTACAGCTATTTCCAACAACTTCAATTTCTTCAGTTAATTTTAGTGTTCATTCAGGTTAATCTAGTCAAATAGTTATTAAAGATTTGGTACAAATATTCTCAAAATAAAAAAAAAAAAAAAAAAAAAAAAAAAAAAAATGAAGTAAATTCTGGATGCTATTAAAAGTCGCATTACCTTCAGCCACTTGTTAAGTGTATAACTGATATTTTTAAAATAACTTCAGGCATTCAGTTCATTCAGGAAAATTGTAAAGCACAGTGTATCTTCTGATAGAGTAATACAATTAATAACTTCCTATGACCTTGAAAATCAATTGAGGGAAGAGAATCCTTAACAGGTGTTAAGAAATGTATTGTGTATTAAGATGCTTAACCTATAATAGAAGATCAATATTTGTAAATTATAGCATGTGATTGATTGTTTATGTGATTACTTAGTTTTGCCAATATCAACAATGCTACACTTGCACACACAGGCATTTACTGTGTCACATGACTCACCATAATAATTTGATTAGTGATCCAATCGATATAAGATTCAATACCCAAGCATAGACACACACAAGATCATATTCTTGAAAGCACTTTCCCTCTTTTCGGATGATGTTGTAATGACTACCTACTAATACTTTGACAGCAGCTACTTTTATATTAGAATGGCAGACAAAAGAATCTATTCCGGTCATGGAAAACAGGTCATGTTATTTAGGAAAATGTGACAAGCAAAGCATAGCCTATCTTTTACACTAGAAAGACTTGCAGATTATTTTGGGTTGTAAACTATTCAAAAATTATCTAATAAATTGATTTTTTTGTCAGATGATTAAGTTACATCTTGATATGAGCAAACAAAACATTTAAATTTTACTTTGAGTTCAAAGAAGCATTTTTATTGTTAATCTCCATGACACAAAATAATGTTAAGGTTATTCTAATTCTGGTGCTATTGTCTGTCTACAAAACAGCTTGAAATTTCCTTTTGCTTGCACTATGAGCTGATGAGAAATACTTTTTGTGCCATGATTAGTCAGTAATGGTTATTTTGGAAAAGGCTAAATATCCGAAGGAATAAGTTATCCAAGTTCATTTAGAGGAAAGTGGTTTACAAAAAAGAAATAGGAAAACAAAAAAGTCAAGATATTTTAGCTTGAGGACAGAGTACAGGTTGATAGAGTATAAAGTTGACTTAACCCTTTGGTATGCAGATAATTTTAAACCCTTATAGACAAAGTGAATTATTTTCAGAAAATTTGTAAAGTAAAGGCAATGTTCAAACAAATCAATTAATCATTTCATATATATATATATATATATATATATATATATATATATATATATATATATATATATATATAAACAAAACATTTGATTAGAAATTGTGTCATAGTACAATAGCATGAAAACAAAGCACTCATTATTAATCATATTTTGCAAAATAACCTTTACACAACCCGGGATCACAATGGGGCCTGCTAGCAATGTTTCTACACATTAACATTGAATTGGTCAATAATCAGCAGAGAGGAAGATTCCTAATAGTGAAGTACTACAAAAATGTTGCTCTGCCTTGGTACCAGTGACAACATGAGTTTTGCTCTGCTTGCAAAAAGGTTAAAAGTTTCAGCAAGGCATATTAAAAAAAAAAAGAACTAAAAACACATTGTGCATAAAGTAAATATTACAAGGAAATGGAAAGTGAACACAAAAGTACATTGCTGAAGTTGTGTCATTTCATTTAAAAGAAGCCCTCAAAATCAAAGGGTGTGTAATTTTTAAAAAAATGGCTGATGACTGAATTTTGCCAGGAATATAGCTATAAGCATTTCCATCTTAGCATAGGGATATATTGAAGATAACATCTTTGAAAATTTTACATTATAAACTTCTTGAAAGAATAAATAGAACAAAATTTACATGTCTGGCATAAGTGACTTTTTTCAGCAACTGATTTGCTATGATATTCCCTGGACAAATGTCAGATTAGGCATTCTTGTTATCAAGCAGTTAGTGTAAAAATCAAAAGGTCTTTAAAAATGAAGTAGACAAATGGAAGAATTATTTGAAGCCAACTTCACTTATCACATTTGCTTTGAATGTTGAAATTTAAAGCTGGTTCTGCTTTGTAAATTTCATAACTTTTAAAAATCCTTATTTTGATATGTTTTTGAACCAAACTTCATTTTGCTACATTTTTCCATTCAATAAAATTACAGAATGGAAAAATGCTTCAACATAAAAATACCTTCCAATGTTTTCCATCTCTGTAGATGTTCTGTTTTTATGAAATAAAATAAATAATTATGATAATTATAAAATAATTCATGGTCAGATTCAAAAGAATTTTTGTATTGATATTTAACATCTAGTCAGAGAACAGGACTTTATCCACATTATGTCAATGATCAACAATTATGTTTTTATCTAATTAAAATAGAAGCAACAAATTTATGGGTTTGATTTGGGATTCAGTAAACCAATGGCTTTTTGTAGCTCAGTTAAGTAGAGCAATTATTACATTTAATAAGGCTTTCCAAAGGCAAAGATGATAAGAGTTTAAATTTTATAGAGTTCATAGTTTCCAATCCACATTATTCCTTTCTAATGTAGGTTGAAGTGAACAAGTTTCAATAAAAATAAAGATGGAAGAAAATACTTATCAAAATTAATGACAATGATCCTCAACTATTTTTATTACAATACTATTGTCTCTTCTGCTTTTATATTCAACTTGCTTATTATAAAATTTCTATATAAAATGTTCAGTTATAAAACTAATTGTTATAAAGAAATAGTATATTTCATTCTAACTAAGATTTTCATTATGTTCTATACATATGTATTTACCCAACTCTTTTGCCACTGGCAATTTTTTTTTTTAGGCAGAGTAAAATTGGTTTGAATTCAGTTTTCTTTTGAGACTGGTTGCCTTACCAAGGCTAGAGAATCCAGTCTGCCCTATTATTTACCTATAGTTGAGTGAGAGTGAGAGTGAGGGGTAAGAAAAAATGGATTTATGTCTTTTCCAAGGGCATTAGCACAAAGTGAAATGCAAATAGCTTTGTCCAAGATTTGAAAGTGATTCCATTTCCTATGACAATATGCTAAATGTCTCCATGTTTTATATATGTAACCATAACCAAGGCAAAGATTGAATACCAGGGTTTTTTATTTGAGCAATACAGTTAAAATGCTCCAGCTTAAAAGAGCAAGAAATTTACAACTCGATTTGCAACTGAGTGATAATTTCATATCGTATTTATATATAATGTTCTTTTTTAATCCTCCAAGTTCTTGATATAAGAATGGGCTGAAAAGTTCACTTGATGACATACTTGCTTTTGATGACTTCTTTGACTAATGGGATCCAAGCACAGCAACATCGATTGAAGAAGTTTGAACCACAAGGAGGATTGTGTTGGTCACATTCCATGAGAGTATCTTAGTCAAGTTATAAACTTTTCTGCCAATCCTTCATATAACAAAAATAACTATGAAATGATCATTAGAATTTCTAACTCCTTCCTAAATAGAAGCAGCAATATTATGAACTGCTGTGACACTGAACCCAACAGGTCTATGAATGGTCTAGTGTTCTATAAATTTATCACTGAGAAATAATTTACCACATCAATTACTTTTTAAAGTTTAAATACCCCCCCCCCACAAAAAAAGGTTATAATCTAGACACTTTATGACCAGAATATATGCCTAAAAGATTAGCATTGTTGTATCAATGATACTAAAAACCAGCTGCTGTTCTTTTATTTACTGTTTCCTTATCTTCACTTCCAAAGTGAGGTCATTCTTCTCTTTATTCTATTTGAGTTTCTTTCAAATGCAAAATCTTTAATACAACCAGCTGAGTTTCTCTTCTAAAAGACTCGACTTCTTGACTTTTGAGAAAGTCAGCAAATTACATTCATCTCTTTTCTATGCTATTGGCCAGCGTCTACTTCATTCTTCTCTCAATTCTTACTCACTGAATAATAATTGCTCTATCCCACAAGCAAGTGGGAGATATAATTTTCATTACTTTGGCTATTTTGGCAAGAGTTATTGAACAAATTCTATATTTACTATAAATTATTAATGATATCTTAAAATATACCCAACCACTGAGCACTGAAGACCAATATGGCCAGTTCCTCTCTGGTAAATTGCACCTTAATATTAACAGAATAGTGAGGTTTCAATAAGACAAGCACATTTCTAGCAAATATAATCCGAGTATGCAGACCATTCACAGTATTGACCATTTCTTTTCTAAAAGGTTACCAAACAATCTAAAATCCTAGCAGACTTTATAAACAGAGAAGATAAATAAATACCAAAGTCTATGCTTAAGTATTAAACACAGTAATATTCTTATATTAAAACTATTGGGGGAGGTTACAATCTACTGATAAAGGTTAGTGCCAGGAAGAATATTTAATCAGGTCCCCACTAGCCAAGTTCCAATATTAACATATCTATTGATACACGAACATAAAACAGGAGGAAAAACAATAGCTAACACACACACACATAACAAAATTTTTTTTTTTTTTTTACAAGAATATATATGCAGGTCCCATCAGATAGAACGAACAATATAGAAAAAGGGATTTCAAAATGGTTAAAAGGCTCAAGATCTTAGGGTGTTCACAGCCATGTGGGCTTACATTTCAGTGCTGAGGTGAGACAAAATTTCATTGCCAGGTTTGGAGGCAATCTCTTCTGTTCAATGAAGAGACATACAAAAAGATGTATGCTCTGAAAAACTGTTACAAAAACAGAATCATAAAAAGAATCTGAATTCTTTCCAACAATAGACATGTGATGCCCAAAGACATACCTACAAATCCAAAGGAAAGCATTTGTCTCCCAACAAAACTATTTGTAAAATTACTTTTTAAAAACTGTATAATTTTCATATATCTAATGACTATAAAAAGAAAGTAAAATCACTGATATTCTACAATTTAAAATATATTCTACTTAATACCTTATAAGAATTAAATGATAATAAATATCCTGTTAGTTCACCTAAACTGTAGCACCCCCCAAAAAAAGAACAAACAAAAAAAGAAACAAAAAAAAACAAAAAAGAAGAAAAGAAAAACCAGGTATCTCTGCCATAATATCGAAGTGAGCATATCTGTAAATACGAAGCTGTGCATGCAGAACTCACTTGTCTTGTCCCCTTATGAATGATGCAACAGGACAATAAATTAATTGATGTATTTGACTTGCAATGCATGCAAATCCTTCTTTGTGTCAAATAGTTTCAGTTTGTGAGCAATGATATCCATCAATGAATCAAATATCCTTATTTCAGCATTGATTACTAAGTAAAGACTGAAATGGGTTAGATTCCTCATAAGCAAAGAACCTGTTTATCAAGCAAAAGATCCAAAGGAGCTAGAGTGGGAATGTTCAAAAAGCCAACCAAGCCAATGTTGCTTGAACATCATTACCCAAAACCTGGGTCATATCAACAAAACACTCTTCCTAAACAGGAAATAAGCAATTGACAGGAATCACCAGAAAAGGGTCTGCAGTCTGTGTTGTAACAGAAGAATTCCAAATACCCTAGTACTTAAGAGAGAAATGTGTTAAAGGGATGAAACAATCATAAAATAAAAAAAAATTCTATTTTGGATGAAAAAGGCCATATCAAAAAGATAGCTCGAATATCTTTAATACAGGACTATAGTATAGACAGTAAAATCTGATTTTATGGAGGGGTTACATTTGATTTGAAGAGACTATATAGAGCAGAATGATGGAGGGATTTTAATGGAATATCAACTAGTCTAGAGTCATTTTATACCAAGAGCTTAGGGAATCATGTTCATCATATTGGGTTGAATCATGAATAATTTCTATTTTCTTAAAAGCAAGTTGTAGTTATACATTTCCCACTTTCAATATTTTAAACAATCATAAATCAGCTGTCCAAATTATGGCCATTTAAAAAAAAAAAAAAAAAAAAAAAAGCATATTTGAAACTAGTTTTAAAAAGTTTTGATCTCACAATATGTCATTGAGAGATGAACCCAAAACAGGACATTCATCACACCTCAATTCAGATGATTTAAGAGAATTAGTGGAATGCAATTTGAGCAGAAGTACTTGAGAATTTAATCTGAACACATCCCAATCCACAATCTACCACCACTTGAAAATTTGAGCTAGCAGGGCATTTGGGTTCCTCATACTCTTTGTGAGAAGAACAAGGAAGATTGTATATTCATAGTGACAAGTCTTTTTTTTAAGGCAGAAAACTAACCTGTTTCTAAGAATATCATTACAGGTGATGAAAAATAAGTCTTATGATAATGCTCAAAGCAAAAAGCAGAGAATTGACAAGGATGAATCTCCACAGCCTATCCCAAAGCTTAATAGAAGAAAAGTTACACTGCGTGTATGGTAGGATCATTGTGGTATTGATATAATTCATTTTGAGTTTTTTAAACCACAATCTGACATACAATGTGGACTTATACGCTCAACATTTGCAATATGTGCATGAAAATATTCTAAAATATCCCACACGTGTTAACAGGAGAAATAGGCTTCTTCATAATGCAAAGCAACATTCAGCAAGAATCCCACAGAAAAAAAAAAATGGATTAGGCTGGTCTGATCTACCCCATCTACCATATTCATCGGACCTTGCACCAAGTGATTTAAATCTTTTATGTTCTCCACCAAAGGCTCTGAATTAAAAAATATTTTCTCAGGATGATTAGGTGAAAATGTTTATAGAAAACACAAGCTTGAAACTAGTTGAATCTTAAGAGGAATTAACAAGCTACCAGATAAATGGAACGAGGTGACTAAAAATAATGTTGAATATACAAATGATTGAAATTAATACATTGTTTAATTATTCATGAATAAATTTTATTTAAGCAAATTATTTATAACTCAAACCAATATATTCATAATCACATTTTAGCATAATTATTAATTAAGATTTTTTTTAATAGTCCAATTGAATATAAATAGGTTTTCAACAGATCTATTTCATCTCTAACAGGCCAGAGTATACCAGGGAGAAATAGCAATGAAGGGGAACTCTATGTCTCAGATTTCCAAACTGGAGCTTTACCATAATGTGCAGTTTAGTCTCATACCCAGTACACCCTTTTTTTAAAGGGTGGTCTTATTCCTCTGTAGAGGATACAGTCAGCATATTCTAAGCCCTGACAACCAGGCAATGGAGAGCAGTTGGAAAAAAGTAAAACAGTGCGACAGGATTGAATCAAGAAATTCCCAAGAATACAATCCTTATAATTAATGGAAAGAGAAGATTGACTACTTTTCAGAATAGGAAGAGAAATTACATAGTATTCAAATAAAAAAACAAAAACAAAAGTGTATGTGTGTGTGTGTGTGGGGTGTGTATATATATCTCCACAGTATTGTAAAAGGTTTACTCAGATGGACTCTTTTGAGGTAAGTTTTCTTGAGATAGTTATAGCAAAAATGTTAGATCATAAGGTGTCTGGAGAAATCTTATAGAGTGAGTGGGATGTGCAGAAAAAGATTGTAACATGATATAACTAATAAAAATCATCAATTTATACAGAGAAAAGAAAAAAATTCAACTGGCCAATGAAAGATTCTGCCATCTAAGATTCCATTTATATGCTGAGGTTTAAAAAAAAGTCATCAATATCTGCAGCAATCCATAAAAGAGAAAAGGGAAGATAGTGAGCCATAGGAATACCTTATGTTCATCACAGATGTACTGATGTTTTATTTCTTTGATAGTCTTACTGATATGTAGGGTAATCATGCAAGACAAGTGGTTCTTTATGTGTGGGGAATGTGCAATCATTTAGGTGATAGACAAAAGAAAATAATTGATCATGCAGAAAATATTGACAACTGATGGAAGATATGCAAAAGAAATGGAAAATCTGTTGATTACTTTTGAAACATTTCAAGTGAGAGATATTTGATAGTAGTTGATTAGGAGGCTTCAATCGGGACTTTCACGCAAATGAGGACAGACACTTTTGGAGCCAATATTCGAAGAACATGAAATGTTTACCAACACTGTTCTTTGAGCCCTATATGATACATTCTGCTAAGCTTCTCAGACATAGCATCAGAAGACTTGAAGACCTGTAATTCTAATGTGTTTTAAGGAATAAATGAAATTTACTCAGAGGTATTTGTCTTTAGAAAATATTTGAAGCTCTTGAAGGAGTGAAAAGATCAATAGTTTTTCTTTTTCTTTTTCTTAAACCAATATGGCAATGGACTGATGTAAAAGATTTTTTTTAATTCTCTTGAAAATATTTTAGAAATTAGAAATAGCTCAGTAGTAAATGAAAGTTAAATTTCTATTTAATACTCAAAGAAATTTGAATAGCAGGAAAATTTACATTTGTAAATAGTTTGGTATTTATCTGTGATTTTAATGGTATATCAAACAGCCTAGGGTTATTTTATGCCAAGAAGTCAGGAAATTGTGTACATTGTATGTTTATTTACATTTTTTTGCACACAGTCATAATATCAAGTATTTCTATATATTACTCACAATTCTATGGTTTCAAGTAATTATTCTTATTTAATGATAATCATTTGTTTGCTCACAGTATCAAGTATCCCTATCTAAACTGAATAATTTTCAAGCAAATATATTTGTTCCATAGATGGAACACTAACTGGCACTATCACTCCAGATCAGAGTAGACCTAGGAGTGATAGCAATGAAGGATACTCCACACACACCAGATGCTTTTTAGTATCACATCCAGGAGATCTTTTGTTTGGGGAAGGCTTTTATCCCTCTGCAGGGGATACAGACATCATATTCTAACAAGAAAGATCCTGTAAGAATAACTTGTTACTATGATTTAAGAAAGTAATCAGAGACAATTCTTAAACATTTAAGGGGTTTGAAAAATATTCTAAAGCTGTTCAGTAATAATGGCAGAGGGTAGGGAGAAGACAAAGAGTAAGCGAGAAATAATAGCAGATGAATGTTTTCAAATTCAGAGATTCTTTAGGAAATATAATTTTTAAAAATTGTGATTACTTTAGCATAGGTCAACTGTCATCAACAGACATTCTAAAATCATGCTGCAATAGCTTATAGCAGATTTTAACATGGTTATAATTTACCTGTTCATTCAACCAGAAAAAAAGGTGCTTCCACATTCAAGTTTCTTGTAGCTGATAACTTAGAACTTCTATTATTGATTCTTTGGTGTTCAACTGGAAGCAGTAACTTAAATTCATCAGAGTGGTATTACCCCAATGGTCTATTTACCGCAGTCCTGAAAAAAAGTTTCTTCATAAACAAAATATCATTCCATAATTCAGTTGTCTTTTCATTTTTGTCAGATTATCAGATTTATATTTTATAGTTTCATAATTCACTGACAGAATCCTAAGAGGAAAGCTTCAATGAGAGAAAGGAAGGTAAGAGAGCTTGCTACAAAAAGACAGTTAATCTCATCTGATGAGCTTTGGCGATGATGTAGGTCACTAATGCCAAAGATGCTGATTGTTTCAAGGATTTAATTGATTTTATTTTGAGGTAACATCACAAATTTTGATGTTGAAATAGTAACTTATGCTAATTATTATTCTGTACTTTCTGATCAATAAGAGTCAGCACATTTATGGATGCTATCAATTCTCTAAAAAGATTCAGAGTAAACAAAATCAATCACATACAAGTCGATATGAGTGCATCTAATTCAAAAAGGTTAAATGCAACATTGTTTTGAAGTAACTCACAAGAACTCTAAGCATCAATTGAATTTATGTCACTATGTAGTTTCCGTGTCAGCTTGAGCAGCTTAAAGAGCAGAAGATGAGGAATATAGCTAAAATTTACAAAAGGCAATAGAAACAAATTATGATGCAAGCTGGTTGTCTTTGAGAATGTTCTTATGAATATCAAGAAATATTAATAAAAAAACAGATTGGCAGAGAAAGAAATCATATAGGTTACAGATTATCTTTTTTATTTTAGCTGGATAAGCTAAATGTAGATCAGGACATTGGCAAACAGGTTGATTAATTAACTATTTATATCAGCAATATGTAACAACTAATTTTGTGTAAAGTGAGAGAGAGGTGGGGGGCATAAATTAATGGCAGCAGTTAGGTTTTCTGGTATAATTTAGTTTAACACTTATGACTGTTCCTTACCAGTAGCAAATGAATAAAAGCTTATTTGTATGATACCAAGAATTCAAATAAAATCATTTGTCCCCAAAATTTTGACACATGGCTCCATTGAATATGAATAAGTTTCAAACAAACCTATTTGACCTCAAGCTGAACAGGTACTACTGCTCTAGGTCAGAGTGAACTTAGAACTAATAGCAATGAAGAAGTACTCAATTCTACACAGAACTGGAGCTTCTCCATCAGATGCAGTAAAGTGCAATACCTAGGACACCTGCCTTTTTTAGAGGGGAGGTCTTACTCTTCAGTAGGGGATACAGTAAGTGTATTCTAAGTCCTCTTGACAAGGCAAATCCAACATTACAAGGCTGTTGCAAGTTCTAAAGTAGAAACAATGATTTTAAATCTTTAACCAAATTCTGACAAGCTTATAGACTTTGATTTGATTTTTTTTTTTTTTGCAACAGATCATGGATGGAGGAGACAGATAGCAAGTTTATACTTCCGAGAACTGGGAAGAGAGATTGTTCTAACTCTTGTATTATTTCAAAGAGACAAGGCTATTCAAAGACAGTGATTTCTTACATCATTGTTCTTTGTACTGATTAAAACATCAAGTGCTTGATTTGAAAGATAACGGCATATGAGGTTTTTATAGGTTCATTTTAAAGATTTTGGAAAGAAAATAAAAATTATGATGAAAAGTGAAACTAACATTGTCAGTAAAAATAGTTAAAAAGTTAGACTTATTTTGATTGGAAACCATGAAAGAGACAAAAACAGGTGGCACCACAGATCTTTGGAGAGAATTTCAAGAATGAATGAAGCTAATTGAATTTGGATGGGGAAAAAAAAAAAAAAAAAAAAAAAGTTTTAACCAGCAGATGAACTTGGTTTAGTTAGGAACTCATATTCAAGATCAGTTAAGAATTAAAGCTCTCTGAGAAACTTCAAAGTTGAAAATAAGATTTTTTTAAGGTACTGGTTTCACCTTTCTGTTGGATGCAGATTTGAAGAATATAACAAAGAAACAGTTGATTCACAAAACATTTTTCAAAAAAGAAACATAAAAAAATAAATACCAAACTGCTAAACTGATTTTCTTAAAAGGAATAATTAAGTCTTAATTGAAATCTTAAGGTTAAACTAGAATTCTTACATATTGGGACCAATTCCAATCAGCTATTTGAAAAGTCATGTAATTTTAATGTGCCATAATAAATTATTTTGGTAAGAATATTGTATTAAAAATTTTATATTTTGTGAGAAAATTAAATACCCAATTCACTTTGTTAATTATATATATCAAAGATTTAGAAAAAGTTCTGAAAAATTCCAAAGGATACACCAAAAATTTAATTCTAAACTTCAATCATATTACAAATGCATTTTATTTTTCTGAATTCTGTAATGAGCATTTTCTTGAAAAAAAAAAAAAGAGTAATATGCAAGAATATATTCAAATTAATACAAGTCAATCAAATAATATATAAGATTGTTTAAATTTCAAGGAGAAGCCAAAGTACATAAGGTACAACACAATACATAACTGCATACTCAACTTTTTGTAGCAAGGATTTCCAAACACAGTTGATGCTAATACTCTGTTCAAAATTCATTGGCTACATGACAGTACTTTTCTCATAGATTTTACATTGATTAATGATTTCATGCCACCAAGCAGAACTTAAATACTATTTACAGAGTATAAGGTTGCAAATGAATTTTGAAAAAGAAATTGCACTCACCAATTCTAAGGACTATCAAAATCAGAATGCAGGCTAATAAGAGTTCATACCTTCCCCAAGAGCACCTGCACTTTGAAATATTGTTATCTTGGTTTAATTGTTCCATTTATGCAATACAAATACAGGGTATATAAAATGGGGAAAAAATTCCACCCTGATAATTCCCTCTTAGAAAGCAAATATTTTAAAACTCATCCAGGCACTTCCACAAACAGATTTATACCATTAACTGGTGAAAAGTTGATAAATTAAAAAAGGTTACTGTATAAGCTAAGTAATTAACCATCTTCAGCATATCCCAAATTGAAAAACTCATTCTTGAAGTAGAAATCTAGTTTTTAATGTGATAAAAAGTTGAAGACAGTTTTACAGATCTACAAAATATGTTGGATTAAGATGGAAATCTTAAAACCTCTTCAGATTTCTTCAACACTAATCTGCAGATATTTGTATATCCAGCCAAATTAAGATCAGCTCCCCTCTTGAAGTACCCTCTCAATAGAAATAGTAATTTGTCAAATCATACAATACAAATTCTACCTCATAAAATACACTTTGTTCAGTCTGTTAGAAAAGATTATTTTACTATTTTCTAAAGAGAAACACTAAAAATTTTCAACTTACAATAAAATTGGAATATGGCAGCATGTAAATATATAAAAAGAAAAATGATTCTAAGCATTGGCAAATTAGAGATTGTCAGATTTTATGGCATATCAACCCTTGTAGGTTATTTAAAACCAAATCTTGTTTTTACATATATAACAAATATAATTCGTAAGCAAATAGTTTGTAGGTAATAATTTTCACATGAGCCAGGGCTCACTTGTTTTCAATTAAATGGTTTTCAAGAATTGCTATCTAATAGTAATAGTTCTATTTGCCACAGTATAGAAAATGATTAAACAGTTCTATTTGACCCAGAGATAGGACTAACAGGTACAACCACTCCAGGTTAGAATGGATTTGGAAGTTATGGTAATGAAAGGGTACTCCACATTCCCCAAAGCTGCATAACTGGCGGATTAGGGAGGTTTGTATCCTTCCTAAGGGCATCAGACTGAAAGTGAACATAATAGTGTGTTCTAATTCCAATTGTGCTATGATGACACAGTCAAGCAAACTAGCCACAATGTCATAGGGACTCCATCCAACCAAGATTAAAGAGCCCCTTCTGCCCTTATAGCTAGAGGGAGAATAGTTGGATTCATACCTTTTCCAGGTGTATTAGTGCTATGTAAAAAACAAATAGACTTGCTCAAGATTTGAACTTGGGTACCCGAGTCTATTTCCTATGATAACATTAAGCCACGAGTATGAGTAGAGTATTTGCCGATGATCCGAGAGACCGGGGTTCAATCCAAGGTCGAGTCATACCAAAGACTCAAAAAAATGGTACTTGATGCTGCCTTGCTTAACACTCACTGTTATACGGTAAGGATCAAGGGTAAAGTGGAGCAATCCAGGGAATGGTGTAGCACCCTCCCTTATACCTCAGTGTAGTAGCTATTGAAAAGGGAGCCTTTGGTCACCCTCGACTAAAGTCGTGAACTTTACTTTACCTCCATGACTCAGAAAAAAATATATCACTAAAAACAAAACTTGTTTAGATGTGTAAAATATGCATAGCAAAAATGATTTAACTGAGAATAAGATAAGATTTTAATTCTTACCAACTTGATTTTGTTTTTAACCTGAACCATTCTAAACACTGTATCATTTTTTTTTCAGTTAAAAATAAAGAGAGTGAAATATTTTAAAAGAAATTGAGCATTGTTTTTAAGATTCAAGACTTATTTGTTATATGAGAACTTGCTGAAATTTTGAAACCAAATATTCATAAATTAATTCTCAATGTCTAATATATGAAGACAAAATGCTTAATTTCTTTGTTCATCAAATCAGAATTCGGAGGAAAAGGTTCTTCAAAGAAAAATCTACTCAAAAAGTGATAACTGCACAAAAAGTCACAAAATAACTAAGAGATTAATTCATAGCTTATAATAATGAGTATTGCAATGTTGTCCTCATGGACAATGATATGAAAACCATATATGTATGCTCAGTCGGCTGGGGCTGTAGAATACACCGACTGCACCTCTGTAGAGGGGTAAAACGCCCCAATGAATGTCCTGGATATATGACACAAAACAATCTGATGGTGAGGTTCCAGAAATACTGGAGCTTTAGGGAATGTGGAGTACCCTTTCATTGCCATTGCTCCCAGGTCCACTCTTGCCCAGAGAGGTAGCACCTGATAGGGTCCTATCTTTGGGTCAAATAGAACTAAACTGCATACTTATACTAAACGGGATTGTTTGAAATAGAACCGATTATTCATATAAAAATGGATTTGGCATTGAATAACCTACAAAGGTTGATATACTATAAAACCCAAACAACCAACAAACTAAATATGTAGTCAGCTTTCTTACCTTGGATTTTTTTACAGTCAAAAATTCCTCCATGTGCAGAGACAATAAGACCACAATGTTATGGTTGCCTCCCACAATCAGTGACCCTGGTACCAGGCACTAGAACTCTTGCCATAGGTGTAAGAAATGGTCAACATATAAGATGGAGATTTTTGAAAAGGGTCAGTCAGTCATTGAGAGAATAAGAAACAACCTAAATTTTGGAGCTTGTAAACCCCACCCTCCATTGAGAGGTGGATAATGATTAGTCAATGAATAGATTTTTCCTAGATTGATTTGAAAATACCACTTCACATGTGACTGGTTCTGAGGAAAGTTGAGTACGATTTTTTGTGACCATGAGTAACTTCCTTGTCTCTCCATCCCTGCCAACTTTGATATGCCTGCAACACTATATTACAAGTGATTTTTAAATTTTGAAATATTGTTTTAAATAATAAAAAAAACCAAAAAAAAAAAAAAAAAAAAAACCCCAAATAATCAAACAAAAAAAAACCCAACATTCTCACAAAGAAAATGTTCTGACTTAAGCTAATCAAACTTAAGTCAATTAGACTATCTTTTCAGATAGTATACAACACACATCACAGCAGCAAAGAAATATTGATTTCCTGACATTCAAACAATATTTACAAGCTAAAAGCAAAGAAAATGAGCAAGACAACTAATGAAAGGTAGATAATAGTGAATGGTAGTCAGTTTTTGACAGTAGTAGCCAATCCTTTCCATGATGGCAATGACTGAATTTATTCAAAAGCAAAATTCAGAAATCTCGTTTCAAATAAGGCAGGGAATAATTTTGGCTACATCAGTGCAAGTAAATATTGTTTGTACTTAACTAGATATCTGGCATTGCAACAAGATTGTTCATTTTGTAGGAGGCCATTTAAGTCTTTGCTACTTCAAGAAGTAGCACCGAAACAGTCATGTATGTATTTACCCAGCCCATCCATTATTTTTAAGCAGAATATTGTTGGTTTAAATTGAGTTCTCTCTTTTCCTAAGACTGGTTGCCTAACCAAAGCTAAACTATTCACCTGTAGCTGAGGAAGAGCAGAAGAAATGGATTCATGCCTTTTCCAAGAGCATTAGTTTCAAGTGAAATGTAAACAGCCTTGTCCAAGATCTGAACTCAGGTTGCAGATTTCATTTCTTTTGATAAGTTATGCAAACTGCACATGAAAAGTCTTGTAGACTCATAGGAATGAATATAGAAATTAAAACAACCTGTACTAGCTTATCATATCGCACTGGTAGCACAGATATCCCTGACCCTCTCTCGCCACTCCTCCCTATCGTTCATCGCCCTAGGTAGGTCTTCAGGACAGCATCCCGTATCCTCACATAGCTGCTGAATGTATGTTTGTGCTGGTCGTCCTGCTTTTGCACAGCCATGTGTGGGGGTCCATAAGAGTACATCTCTTATGAGTTCGTCCCTGCTTCTCCAGCAGTGTCCTGCATGTCTGGTTCGTCTAACTTGAATAGTTTTCGTGATAGGGGCAGGTGGCTGTACAGTTGGTGTCTTGTGGGGTGTTGCCGCCAGGACTTGTTTAAGATTGCACGTAGCATTCTTGTGTAATTGCCGTCTAGCTTCTTCTCCAGCCGTTTTGTTAGCGTCCATGTAGTGCAGCCATATAGCAGTATCGATGTGACCGCTGCCTGGAAGAAACTGTGTTTCATTTTATCGGTTAGGTCTGATTTCCATATAATCAATAGCCTATTGATAGCTATCCATGCTTTCGTTAACCTGGTTTCGATGTCCTTTTCGGTTGATTCGACGCTGCTTCCTAGGTAAGTAAATTTGTCTACTAGTTTAAGAGGGGTTCCTTCTAGAGTGGAGATGTCCCCCGCTTGATTATAGCACATATATTCCGTTTTGTGTGCATTAACATAGAGGCCTATGCTTGCTGCTGCTCGTTCAAAACTATGCAGTAGTGTTTCGGCTTGGTCAGGTGTATTTGCCAGTATCGCTATGTCATCGGCGTAGTCAGCGTCGGTAATTGTTGTTGCGGGGTACCTTCTGCTTCTTTTCTTCGTTAGTTCGAAGCCATTCTCTCTGATTTTGTCAATCGATGTTCTAAGTACGTAGTCTAGACAAATGATAAAGAGGTACGGAGCCAGCGTGTCCCCTTGTAGTACTCCTGCTACAATGTCAAAGTATTCTGTCTCTCCATCTGGTGATCGTACTTTTACTTTAGTGTTTCTATAGAGAATCGTTATTGCCGCTACGGTTTCTTTAGGTATGCCATACACTAGTAGGATTTGTTCCATCTTTCCTCTGTGAATGGAACCGAAAGCCTTGGTGTATTGTGTGCCATCAATATATAGGTGGAAAAAAAATTGCATTCAGTATTTCAGGAAAGAAAGTACCAATAAAAAACTTTTCAGAATTGGATTAAATGCTTAATTAATATGACAGAAAAGTGAGAAGGCAGAAATCAGTAGATAAAAGACAACAATAAATCATTGTAAATTAACATGACCAATTCAATCACAATATTGATAGGTCAGTTAACAGAGTCAAGTCAATATACTAGTCTTAAATTCTACCTTATAAATCTGATTTTCTATAATTTTTTTTAATACATTATAACAATGGTACAAGTATTTTATTATAAAACTTGATAGCTATAATGAAAATTTCAGTTTATTCTCTTCATATACAAAATTCCTACAAGATAGAGGAAATATTGATTTTAACAGGTAATTTTATACCTAGAGGTTAGGGAATCTCATTTACATTCTTTGGGTAATTTTTTAAAAGATTTTTGGCACATGATCCTACCGAATAAAATTTTTTACATAGATCTATTTCATCCCTAGATGAGACCCTAACAGGTACTACCACTTTGAGTTAGAGGGAACCTGAGAGTAATAATAGTGTCACTTCACTCTCCAGATGCAGTTTAGGGTCATACCTAGGAAACACTTTTTTGTAAAGATCTTACCCCTGTAGTTAGCATATTCGAAGCCCTGCTGATTGGGTGGATGAAGCAAATATCTTTTTTGACCGATATATTTATGACACACAAAGGTTTACAGCAATCAAGGGAAAGAAGAACACAACCCCCCCAAAAAAACACTTTCTAAACATTACTTTGACATTATGCCCAGAAATAGTTTTATTGTCACTATACATCTTCATTAGATTCAAGAGAATGTTCCAGTGAATAAATCATTGAATTATGACCCAACAGATTATACTTACTGACCTAAACAACTAAAAAATTTACCCTAAGAAAATGCATTCAATTGAAAAGGTCAAATATTCAGATAAATACAAAACCTAATTTGGATAATATGCACATTGAATATGTTTTAGTGATAATATTTTAAGTTATATTTTCAGCAAAATTAAATCAAGGTTGTTGATCATACAACTGTTAGTAAATATGCACTAAATTCACAGGATCATATAACTTAGGACAAAATTTTTGTAAAAAAAATTCTTCCACATACAAAATCAGTACAACTTTGAAGCATAGCACAAAAATCCTAGTTTTTACCTCTTATCCAGATTGCTTTGTGATATTGTGGTTGCTTATCTGCTTAAGAAAATGAGCTTAAAAATTGCATCATTTATTATGAAAATGAAAAGTATTGTGAAGAATGTTAAAAGTTAGTAAAACCAACAGCTTCACATACAATAATACTGATTAACCATATATAAGTAATTTGGCCGAATGTAGTGAAGAGCGACCTGAAGGCTCCCTTTTCAATAGCTACGGTGCTGAGGTGTAGGGAAGGGCACTACTCCTTTACCTGAATTGCTCCACTTACCTTAATCCATACCTTATAATGCTGAGTGTTAAGCAAGGAGGCATCAAGTACCATTTTTTGAGTCTTTGGTATAACTCAGGATTGAACCCTGGTCTCCAAGAGCATCTGCGCAGTTAGCACACTTTGATGAGGATGATTGTAGTGGACTTGTATATTTTTAGTTTTATACCAGGTTTGTTTTGGTTTTGAAAGAAAATTTTTTTTTTTAGATAACTAAGTTTTGTTCCAACTCCATTTATTTTTGCCACCATATATATGTGTGTGAGCTATATTACTGATATCACATACTGATTAAATAAGTTTCTTTTTATAAGTAAATGCTAGTGATGTCATACAACTGAAGATTTGATGATTTGCAAATGCAGGATTCTTTAAATAAAACCCAGCATCTGTAGATACGTGAACCAATTTGGATTTTATCTTGCTTTATATTGGCATGTGTTGAGGATTTTAAAATAGCACCATCAACTTCTTAATAAGGGTTATGACCATATATTGAAAGTCTTTGAAAATATTCAGTTATAAATGGAGCAGGAATAGTTTAAAGAAAAAAAAAAAAAAAAAAAAAAAAAAAAAAAAAAAAAAGATGTTTTTATAGTCACTGAAAACAAAATTTAAATAGTTTGTTAAAAATGCAAAAGATTAGTTTTAAAAAATCCTCTTGAAAGTCAGACAAAGGAAATTTTAAAGCATCCATATTTAAGATACAAATCATATGGCTTATGTTAATTTTGAAGTCAAGTTTTCCACAGAAAAGATTTTCTTTTTGTTTTTATATAGAAACAATAGAAGTGACTGATTCTATTTTGTGAGTTTTATTTTTATGACAATTGACATTTTGATAAAGAGGTATAAAGAATTGATAAGACATTATAATATACATTTTGTTTCTAAAAAATTTCTGTTAATTTTTATAATTTTTTTTAATGATTCAATGGCAGTAATTAATAAGTATCAAATGTACCTAAGAAACATTAATGATTAAATAATTTTTCAAATTTTAGATTCAAAGAAAAAAAATTGTTTATAATAGTAAGACTGAAGAATCATTATGAAAGAATATGAAAATGTAAATTGTTGTGTTAAATATAAGGAAATAAGTATTTCTGTTAATATCTTATAGATCTGTGTCAGACTGTGGATATAAAAAGGACTTAAAAAAAAAAAAAAAAAAAAAAAAAAAGATTCCCTATAGGTGATCTTTTATTACTCAAAGATTTTCAAAAGACTGTTGGTCTGATAAAGGAGAAAAAGAAACAGTATGTGTACAAAAGTGAAAGTGTATCCAACTCTACAGACATTTAAAAGAGGATTGAATGATTGTGAATAAAATAATGGAGAAGTAAACAACTGTTGGTATAATTCAAATGTAAAAACCTGAAGTTGAGTGAAGAGGGAAACCCCAAAAAACAAACAGTTAAAACACTTTGAAAGATTAGATCAAAAACTACAATTTTATGGATATGAGAGATTAATCCAGATCACCCAAGTGTAAAAAAAAAAATCTAATTTCTTTCATAAAGAAATTTATATAGAAATTACTTTTTTTTTTCAATGAAATTTGATATGACAGGAAAATCATCTTGATTGAATGAAACAGTATATTGACTTGTCTTGGGTTGTTTTATACCAAGAAGTTAGGGAATCCCATTGTATTTCTATATTTACATTTTTTGTGCAATTGTTTGACTTTTTTGTACACAGTTATTGATATCATAATTCTTAAGAACAAAAATGGCTTCCAAAAAAATAGATCCAAGATCTCACAAATATTGACTATCCATAGAATCTTTGAAAGCGTATGGGCAAAAAACCAACAGGCGACAACACTATGGGTCGATTTTACTAAGGCCTTTGATTCCATTCACAGAAGGAAGATGGAACAAATTCTACTAGCATATGGCATACCAAAAGAGACCATCATACTAATAACGACTCTCGATAGAAACACCAAAGTGAAAGTATGTTCTCCGGATGGAGACACTGACTACTTCGACATAGTAGCAGGAGTACTGCAAGGTGACACACTAGCCCCATACCTCTTTATCATATGTCGAGACTATGTGCTTAGAACATCGACTGAAAAAAACCCAAACAAAACAGCTTCAAGCTGAAAAAGAAAAGAAGCAGATGGTACCCCGCAAAAACAATCACCGATGGCAACTACGCCGATGACATAGCGATTCTGGCAAATACACCCAACCAAGCCAAAACACTACTGCATAGTCTGGAATAAGCTGCCACAGCCATTGGCCTCCATGTCAATGCACACAAAATGGAATACATGTGCTTTAATCAAACAGGTGACATTTCCATACTAGGTGGTAGCTCTCTCAAACTGGTAGACAAGTTCACCTATCTAGGAAGTAGTGTCTCATCGACCGAAAAAGACATCGACACATGGCTAACTAAGGTATGGACAGCTATCGATAGACTATTGGTCATACGAAAATCAGACCCGACAGGTAAAATGAAATGCAGTTTCTTCCAAGCAGCGGTCGTGTTGATGCTGCTATATGGATGCACTACATGGATGCTAACTAAACGTATGGAGAAAAGCTTGGTGGTAACTACACAAGAATGCTGCGAGCAATATTGAACAAGTCCTGGAGGCAACACTCCACAAAGCACCAGCTGTACGGCCACCTACCTCCCATCATGAAAACTATCAAAGTCAGACGAACCAGACATGCAGGACATTGCTGGAGAAGCAGAGATGAGCTTATAAGTGATGTTCTCCAATGGACCCCCCTCATATGGCCAAGCAAAAGCAGGACAACCAGCTCGAACCTATGTACAGCAGCTCTGTGAGGATATGGGATGTAGCCCTGAGGACCTACCAGAAGTGATGAACGATAGGGAGGAGTGGCGAGAGAGGGTCAGGGATATCCATGCTAGCGGCACAACAAGGTGATGATTGATGTCATATTCCTATCTAACACTAGGAATGTGCAAGCAAGAAATTATATAACATTATTAATTTGCTAAACAATAATTGTTTGCACAGTTAATTTTTCATGTATTCTTATCCAATACTAACAATTTTCAAATAGATCTATTTGACCCATTAGATAGGACACTAACAGAATGGACCTGGAAGTAATGGCAATGAAGAGGCACTCCACACAACTCAGAGCACCGGGACTGGAGCTTTACTACCAGGTACAGTTTAGTGTCATACCCAGAGCACACATGTAGGTGGAGCAGTCTTGACCTTCTGAAAGGGATGCCATAAGTGCATTCTAAGCAATGCTTATGGGACAGAATCTTTTTTTTTAACGTTCAATTCACTGATTAATAAGAAATGAAAATTAATAGTATAAATTTATTTAACAAACAGAATAAATAGAAAATACAAGATATATTTTCAGCAAGTGATATCAATAACAGTTTCAATATCAACTATAACAATATTTAGTAAATGTTTTATGGATGCAGAAATATCAAATTACTTCTTAAAGCAGGTGTTAGGAAAAAAAAGTAAGAGAGATTAGAAAGTTATAATCATAGAAAATTAAGCAAAATCATTTATTGCCTAATAAAAAGAAATTCATTTTGCTGCAGGTGTATATTCCAACTTAAGTAAATATTCAGAGTAAAATGAATAATTATTTAATAACTTTAGCAATATTATGATACAGATGTTTACAATTGTGTTTGTTTTAGAAAGCAAATTAAATCTTATTCTCTTTTGATGACTAGCATTAACACTGTATTGGCATTTAAGAAAGCAAGCACATTGTTAAGATAGTGGCTATAAATATCTTATTTACTAAATCTAATAAAACAAATATTTTTACAAATACAATAGAGAATAAAGATGAAGAATATTATTTCAACAGTGCAGACTAGTTGAAGCAATAACAAATTTTTAATAACCTACTTTCCCTAATGATTAAATAGAATAGTGTAAATTACAACATACAAGTCATCTTTTCAAGTTGGAAAAAAAACCTTTCCAAAACTAAGGGTCAATTTATAAGGCAAGCTAAATTTCAAGTTTTTACCACAGGCTTATCAATCAGTCGAACAGTACTCTATTAAAGTGCATCACTTACTGTA
This sequence comes from Sepioteuthis lessoniana, assembly GCA_963585895.1. Lineage (NCBI taxonomy): Eukaryota > Metazoa > Mollusca > Cephalopoda > Myopsida > Loliginidae > Sepioteuthis > Sepioteuthis lessoniana. The sequence continues at coordinate 54,850 of CAUZXS010002666.1, forward strand.
ATTCCGAGCAGACAGCCATTAACATTTCCATTTTAAACTCATGTTTGGTAAACATATTTAACAAATTAACAGATTAATATAAAATAAAGCTGATATAAAAATTAAGTATTAATGTAATATCACAGTTTCCAATAGATGGTGCACTACTAAACACTAATCAGAATGTCATGCACCCAAGTGGCAGTCAGATAACTATAGCATGTTGTCAACTTCCACAATGGCACAATATATTGTGAATTAATCAGAACAAATTCTAATGCACAATATCTAGATGTTTTATATATGACTGATGTAATTCTGATTTCCAAGGAAAATTATATATAATATGGAACTGGAGTAATGGTAGTTTATTAAATACACAGTGGCATTATTACTGTACTTATATAGCCCAGCATTTTAAATAAAAGTTATTTGAAGGTTTTTTGTTTTTGATGATTAAAACTTTGATTCTACACTAAGTTTTGGGGTCAACTTATACAGTAGGTAAAAGCTTAACTTAGAATTTTGAGCTAAAACTATTAAGGTTACCTTGTATGCCACAATTTATAGCATGTAATAATTTCCTAGTTATTTCACTTCTTAATTTTTAAATCTTCCCACAACAGTTTTATTATTTTGGAAATCTTATTTTCTTAAACATGCGTTCCATATTCAAAGCTTTCAGATATATTGAACCACTCATTTTTCAACCTGAAAACAGTCAATTTATTTTTTCTTGGTTTATATTAATTTTTCTTGCCTATATATTATAGACCAATACATTATAAGGATTTTTTACTCTTTGACCTCTTTAAAACTATTTACTGAATTTTGTTTTTTATCATTTTTCTCAAGATAAGAAATCACCTTATCAAATCAATTTGCTTAAAATGCTAAAATATTAGAACATAAAGATAACCATGTAAATATTGGATGGTTCTGAGCAAATAATCACTTTCTATATTAAAAATTCCTGGAAATATAACATTATCTCCTTTTTACTCTGTTCAAAATTTTCTCTGCTTAAGTCATTTGGTGAATCTAAAGCACATTCTTAATGCAAGTACTGTTAGTATAATGAAAAGTCAGACATCAGAATGAAACAAATTGAAGAACAATCTAAAAAGTTAAGAAGCTAGCAGAAAAATTGATATGGTCCATGAAAATTTTTCAGGCATTTTAAAGAATCCATCAAAAGACTTCAGGGCTAATTTCGATTCAACTTTAAGCCATCATGAATACCACATTTCACTCAAACTGATTGCAACAGAAAATTGGCACAGATTAAAAAAAAATACAATGGAAGTCAGCCAGTCATTTTGAATTGATTTCAACTAACAAGAAGCAGAAGAAAGTCAAGAGACATTTTCTAATCAAATCTCAAACTGCTTTCTTTTTAATCTTACAAAGTAGAATTAATTTACATTGAAGTTTAGCAAGTAATTGTGTGAAGTGTACAGTTGGAATTACACCTTTTAAGTGCAAGAGTCAAAACGTTTTTAGCTACATGTAAAATCCATTAGAAAAGGAGGAAAGAAGCTGACATAAAACTGAATTTTTATTCATGAATCAGAACACACACACATTACATATATATATATATATATATATATATATATATATATATATATATATATATATATATATATAAAAAGAATATTCTCATTACGTCCGATTTTTAAATTCAAAAGAAAATATACACAAAAATAATTCAATGATTTTTTGTGAAACCTGCAAAAATTCTTCCAACAAATTACTAACAGATAACAAGTATTCATTTTAATAGTGTGGATAATTTCAGCAATAAAGATAACAGAATTTTATGTTCACCAACTTTCTAATATTGTGAAACTAAAAACTCGTGCATGTGTCTAAAGAATCCTATGCTTTTGATGGCAATTGATTTTAATGGCATACCAAACTGTCTAGGAGTTAGGGAATCATGTTCACATCCTTTGTGTATTTGTTTAAGAGTCGTATGGTTTAAAGTATTCATATCTAATATGCAATTATATGGATTCAAGTATTCCTACGTCATATAAATAACTTTCAAACATCTATCTGATCAATACATAGAACCTTAACAGGTACAAGCACTCTGGGACAGAGAGGACCTGGGATTAATGACAATGAAAAGGTACTCGACAATTCCTAGAGCTTCAGAACTGGAGCATTGCCATCAGCTTTAGTGTCATACCCTAGACACTGTTTTGGGAGAGTCTTATTTCTTTGCAGGAGAAGCAGTTGGTGTATTCTAAGCTCCACCAACAGAGCAAGATCCTGATTGGTTGGTTGGGTTTTATGGCATATCAACCTTTGTAGGTTATTTAATGCAAAATGCATTTTTATACAAATAATCAGTTCTATTTCAAACAATTCAGTTAAGCATAAGTATACAGTTCAATTGTCAAAAACATTTTTATTTCAAGCTATTTAGTTTAGTCAAACAGTTCTTAAGAAATTCAGTTTAGTATAAGTATAGTTTTTATTTACACTCAGTTAAATGTCAAAACAGTTCTATTTTGAACAATTCAGTTTAGCGTAAGAATAGTTTCAATATCAAAAACACTTCTATTTAATCCATAGATAGGGCCCTATCAGGTGCTATCACTCCAGGCCAGAGTGGACCTGGGAGCGATGGTGATGAAGGGTGCTCCAGCATCACTGGAACCTCACCATCAGATTGTAGATATACATAACTTACAATCTATGAATCTATTTACTTCTGGAAAGATTTTTGTCAGTTCTTAATTTTTGACAAAAGAACTATAAATTCTAAGAGTTGTTTTTATTTCACTCAAAGAGATTATTACTTGATAGATTGATAGAATTGATGTGTGTATATGAATGTACAGATAAGCCAAAAAAAATTGACATTTTTGAAAGAAATATTCAGAAGTGACAAGTATATCAACAATGATATTTATGACAAAGCAACATCTTTTGATATATGAAAGTCCTTTTCATTTTTTAAGAAAAGGTTTTAGAGAATTAGATTTGTTTTCTATCAAGTTGAATACATATAATCTAGCAGCTCTAAAAGGTTGAACATTGAACGAGAAATCCTGTCTTAGCAATTACAAGATAAAGGAGCCAATTATCTCTGCAAGACAGACTTATGGTTGGCTGAAAGACTAAATATGTAGCAGACTGAAAGGAAGAAAGAATTAACAAAGGAGTTATTTGTTTGAAATAAGAGTAAATCATATTTAGCTTCAAGAAGATAGCAATAGAAAGCAAACCTTTGTTTACACTGGTATTAGCAAACTTCTTTTGACATGCCTCTACTTGCACACATTAAGTCATCAGCTAATAATACTGGTAGTCATCAAGTAGTATGCAATGTCTATCCACAAACATTTCATCTAGAGACATGCTTTAATCTGTGCCAAACTTTAATTGATTCCTTGCCACCAAAGACACTTAAATTTTTTTTTTTAATTATTTGTAAGCAGACAGGAAAAGAATACTTGTTGCAAGAATTTCCTCAATATTCAACAATATTCTGAATAGGAAATTTTTAGGATCAAAAAGACAGACACTAAGCTTGAAAAAATGTATTCATTTCAGAATCAACCTTATCTAACTAATTATATCACAAAAAAAAAAAAAAAAAAAAAAAAAAAAAAAAATTTGGCCCTCAAAAACCAGTTCAATTTTTAATCAAAAAATCTTTGCAAGGCAAAAGCTCAATTTTTTGATTGGTTGATTGATTTTTAGTATTTAGGCATATAAGTCTGATCTTGAGAGAACTCAAGAGGCAAGATATTTACTGTTTCTGTTTGACAAATTGTGTAAGCAGAATTTATTCCTTTCCTTGCCTATATTACCATGCATATCTCTAATGATTTGAATGTAGTTTTTATGAATGCAGCAGCAATTGGAATACACCCTACTAAAGCCTGATTGTCATAGCTGGTGAATTTCAAAAATGCACTCTGGATGCGAGGACACTTTAGAAGAATGATATGCAATAAAATTCTGTTTTAAACTTGGAAAAATTGCCACAGAAATGTATGGAAAGCTTCAGACTGCTTTTCGACCATCTTGCATTAATTGATCATCAGTTTTTGAGAGGCATAAAGATTCAAGGAAGGCAGGGAATCTGTGAGAGATGAGGTGTGGGAGGAATAAGGAAGTCAGAACACCAGAGTTGATTAGCCAAATAAAGAATTTCATGGAAAAGGACCATCGTATGTCTATAGAGACAATAAGTGCACAGTTTGATGTCAGTGTGGGAACTGTACACACAATTATTTGCGAGGAACTGAAGATGCGGAAGATTTGCGCAAAGTTTGTCCCAAGGGTGCTCAGAGAAGATCAGGAAGAAAGATGTTGTCATGATCAATTCAAATCCCGCAGTTCTTAATGCTCTAGTGACCTGTGATGAAAGCTGGATCTACTGCTATGACCCAGAGATCAAGAGACAGAGTTCCCAGTGAAAGCGTGCTGGCTCTCCCAGACCCAAGAAGGCCAGACAGAGCAAATCCACCCACAAACTTTTGATGATCCCTTTTTTTGACAGCACTGGCATGATCTACATGCACTAGGTTACCACTGGACAGTCAACAAGGAATACTATATTGAGGTTTTAAACGAGTTCAGGAAGAGATTCCGTCGGAAGAGGCCAGCACTCTTCAAATCGGCTCAGTGGCATTTCCACCAGGACAAATGCACCAGTCCACAACTCCATCCTTGTCACAGACTATTTGACCAAGATGGGCATCAAGATAGTTCCTTACCGTCCCTATAGTCCAGACCTTGTTCCCTATGACTTTTGCTTATTCCCTAAGCTCAAGGAAAAACCCTAGAGGCTGTCGTTATGAGACAATAGAGGAGATGAAAGAGGCTGTGAAGAATGTCACTGACACGCTCACACAAGAGGCTTTCCATGAGGCCTTCCAGAGGTTGTTGGAATGGTACAACAAGTGCATTGCAGCTGGAGGAGATTACTTCGAAGGGGACTAAGTTTCATGTTTGTACTATCAATAAAAGTGCCTATATGAAAAAAGTCCGGAAACTTATTTAATGAGCCTTATATTTTTACAGTTTTAAGAAAATCTTGTCTTCACAACTTAATGAAATTGGTCAAAATAATTTTCTCTATACTTTAAATTTTTGATATTTCATTTTTTTTTTTTAAAGCAATGTTAAGAAAAAAAAAAAAAAGAAAAAGTTTAAAAAAAATGAATTGAGGTATCAGCATTTATTTATCGGGTACAAATTGATATGAAACTAGAAAATGACAAAGGCATTTGCAAAACTGTTAAAAAACTGATGCATTTGAAACCACTATCATGAACAGGTATCTTCAATACAACCTAAAGAATAGAATTATAATTACAAATTAAAAGAAAAGTTACAGATTCCTTAACATTTTTTTAAAATTGACAATAACCCTATTTATAGAGTACTGAAGTAGCTTTATTAAAAACTTATATTACATAGATAGCAGGTTATTTGTACAACAATATACATAAAGAATCAATGTTTTTGATAGAAATTTATGTTTCAATGCAGTCATTGTATGTCTTGTAAATTCACTGAGTAATGCTTATATAAAAATAGTAATAAAATTAAGTATATGAGAGAGGTTATTGAATGTATTTACCCAACCCCTCTACCATGTAACACAAAGTCAATTTTTGAGTGGGGGTGGTGGAGAAAAGCTGATTTGAATACAGTTTCCATTCTCTTAGATTGGTTGCCTCACCAAGGATAAAGAACCAAGACTGCACGACTATCTACTATAGATGTATTTGTGCCTTTCTAAATGGCATTTGCAGAAAGTGAAACAAATTGCCTTGTCCAGTATTTAAACTATGGTCACCAATTCCATTTTCAGTGGTGCCATGAAGATTTTAAATGTATGTCAAAGAATTATTCGTCAACAGCAACAAAATATCTTCATATTGGTGGATTTTAGCTGAGATAATGTCAGATTTAAAAAGCACCCATAACTTATTTGGCCAAAACATTGTTAAAAGTATCCATAAAATATAAGAAATTGACAAGCCAAAATCAAGTACATTTTCAGGAAGAAAGGAATTTTGTTAGTTGCATGTTGGTTAACCAACATTTTATACTCCTATTATGCACTATATCAAGATTGGATCAATTGTTGAAGCTTTTTGGTCTTTTAAGCAGACCAAACACATTGATTTGTTCTTTATTAGTCAATGAATGCTTTCAGTGTATATGAATTGGTTCTTTAGAAATAAAAGAAAATGACTCCTCTATTGATTTATTAAGACCATATTATAAGGATTATATATATGAAAGTAGCAAACAACCAAAATACAATTTTTGGTTCCCTAAAAAGTTAGTATTTCAATAAAATTATCAAAATTGTTTGAAAAGTAATTGACTAAATTTTTAATAAATCAGAACAAGAACAAAAAGAACAGTTTAAGATTTAATTCTAATATTTGATTTTAATATTCATGGATACAAAAACACCCCCTTCCTTTTATTACAGTATTCCCCAAAATATATACCTTTAGATTTGTCAGATTATTAAAATATAAATTTTATTTTTATGATAAAAATGCTAATTCCTATAGAAGTGACAAAAATTGTCAGCAATTACTAAAATTTCCAAAATATAAGATACAAATAATCTTTAATAAAAAGATAAAACCAAAGCAAATTACTTTCACTTCAATTGGTAACATTTAGTAAATTCTTTAAAGCACACCAATAAAATTGTTGCAAGGGCACTTAAATTTGAAAAGGAATTACTAGTCCTATTTATGGTTTTGGTTCTGTAAATTAGTTATTGTTCTCTTGAATTTTGTCCCATTTAAAAAAATAGGAAAGGAACTTGCTGCTTTTTGTTTGCAGATGGGTAGCATGAATACTTTCTTCCATAAATAAAGCAAACCTTTACAAATATTCTAATTATCAAGTCAGATAAATAGTCAATAGTTTATTCATAGAAAAGAAATATGGGAAATTGTTTTATTGCAAAAATAAATTTACAATATGAATGAATGATAAGAGATTTGAGGTTAGTTTAACCTGGTGCAAAAGAAAAAAAAAGGGGTCACATTTATGAAGTATCCTGGGAGAACTGAACTCATCAATTCACAGGCATTGTATAATTAAACTAATACAATACAAATATGAATAGGCTTCTAAATGATTCTGAATACCAGAAACATTTGGTGCACAAACCAAAATAAAACTGAAACATTAACACAATGTAAACTGAAAAGTAAAACAAAAATTGTTTAAGACAAAAAATTTTTTTAAAATCCCATAACCTTGTTTGGTTATAGAGGCATAACTGATAGTATATCTAGGGCATGTATAGCTTGGCAGAGGCTATGCCTCTCCAGGTCTACAATTGGTGGGAATTCAGAGTTTCCTTTCTTAGATTGGTTGCCATGCTAATGTTAAATAGTCCAGTTTATCCTATTTGCTCATAGTTAGAAAGAGAATAATCCAATGTTTGGTGAATTCTGCTTAACAATGATAGAAACTAACATTGAAGGATGAAAAACCAATGTTGCTAGGAACACTTGGCCACCACAAGCCAGTTATCCCAGTGGTAACTTGATACAGCTTTACTCATAACTGAGGATGGAATAGGGGAAAGAGATGGATTCATAACTTTCTCAAAGGTACTAATGCTATATGAAATGCAAACAGCCTTGTTCAGGATTTGAACTTAAGTAATCAAGTATATTTACTACAAATTATAACTTAACCCTTGAGTGCCACCTGTTTAAGATACAAAAAATTGTGGTACATCAAAAGTCAGAGAAATTTTAATAGGTTAACGTAAAAAGTTCCTGGTGCCATCTTTTGAACAACTTTAGAAATTTTTGTTGCTTCCTCATGTTTTCCGCTTTCTACTTTTCTGTCATTTCTTCTTCCGATTCATTGTTTCATGTTTTTTTTTATGCTGTCACCTCTTCATTCTGAACCAACAGGTTGTTTGTATTATATTTCTTAGGCATCCAGCTGTATATTCTTTTTCATTTTTCTTATCAGGCTGCCTTTGTTTCATTTTCATCTAGTGTTTTTTTTCTTCCTTGTACTTTCTGTATTTTCTTTCCCTTTGTGGTTCTTCTGTGTTTTTTTTCTCTCTTCCTTTTTATTCTATCTTTTTACTTCATCTTTCTTTTCCAGTATATTTTTTCTTGTTTTTTCCTCAGTTTTTCTTTGTTTTCTTTCTTTATTTTGTTTTTCACTGTATTTATCTGACCCAGGTTTGAACTAACCATGCCATGTCAGGTGTGGACTGGTTATAGCACCAAAGAGAAAGTTGTACCAAAAAGACATTGAAAAGTTATTGCATGAAATAGAATGTTGTACTGTCACACACCAAATGAATGGTTGTGCCACCATGTGCTCAAACATGTTAATGGAGTCTTTAGTAGTCGGACTTTGTTGTAATCTCACAGTGGGAAAAGTTGATGAACACACAAAACACTGTCTTAGTTCACTAATACAAAAGTTTATTTGCTATTACACTTTTTAAGTACCCACCACGAAAAAGAAAAAGGATGAAAGCTGAGTTGAGCGCATTAGCCAGACAAAGAGAAAAAAAAAAAACATGTCATGAGGAGAAGTGTGGGCAGAATCAGACTTTGAATTTTCTTCCTGGTTTTCTGTTTTAGTTCTAATGTGCTTGTTGCAGTTTTAATCTTCACTGGGTCATGTCTGGTGTGAGACCTCAAAATGGAGGCTATAATTTTTGTCTTTATATTTTCATGGTTGATGTTCAACTCACATCTGTACTTTTTCAGCATATGGCTGCTAATTAACTTTCAAACTGAGTCATTCATCTGGTGTCTCAGAGGCAAGCTCATTCTAGTAATTTTTAATTATTGTAGTTATTCCCCTGTGACTGGCTGACCTACCACCAGTACTTTAGCCTGGGTCACTTGGAGGTCAGCTTTTTAAGCTTACTTGTTACAGTTACAAGTCTTTAAAGGAAAAGAGAAAAAAAAAAGAAAAACAACAATGGTCAGGACATGAGTGACTCACTGGCAATGAAAAGTGAATTAAGTGAATACAAAACAAGATAATAGGCAGGCAGTATTGAACATCTCAATCTAACCAGAATTAGAAAAGGCTTCCCTGTATTTCAATTCAAAATAAACTTTTAATTTTAACTGCAAGAGAACAAAGACAAACTATTAGTATACTAGTGAAAGTAATTGGATTGTTTAAATGATGCATTTAATTTGAAGGATGTTTTCTTGTCAAAGTTCATTAGCAGATTTATTGCATATTAACAGTTATCCTTACATTGCATATCTGACCTAGAAAATGACTATAGAGATGAATTAGGAGTCCTCTTCAAGAGATCCATCACTTTTAGACTCATTTGTTTAATGTCATGTAACACAACTTGTTTAGTTAGTAGTTCTAACAAGTTCAAAATATTAAAAACATTGAATCAAAAGTAGTTTTCTTTTATGGGTGCATGATTTAGCTGAAAGATCATGCAATGTTATAGAAAGTCTTGGAAAAACTTTGATGATGGAATAATGATGCTATTATTGTTTATAAATATAAGGTTTTGTAAGAAAAAAAAATCAAAATACTTGAAATTTTAGCATCAACCTAAGACATCAATAGAATTAACTCCCCACTTCAGGTTTATACTTTTACAGGTTTTTTTTCCATAAAAATATTATGAAATTATTAAATTGTATTGGTTTTAAAAAAAAAAAAAAAAAAGTATAACCTAAGAATTCTTAAAAAATACAGCACCCATTTTGATATGAATGAAGTAGATTGAAAAGTTGACAAGTTTTAAATAGAAAAAATAGACTATGAATATATATCTATCAGATAAGTCATAAAGAAATGATTGTCATTCAATAGATAGATTATAAAAACAAAAACTTGCAAGCTAAAAGAAGAGTGAAGTTTAACAAAATCGATTGTTTAACTGCAAAAACAACTTTGTAATCAAATCATCAAGCCCATGAAGTGACTGTATGGAATACAAGACATCAATTATCAGGCTATAAAAATATATACCTTTTTGTCAATTAAATATGTCTTATTCATAAAAAGACCAGGTGTTTGGTCGGAAGTGTTTAATGTAAGTAGACTTTAAATTCAGTTTGGCCATAAAAGCTTAAGATGCAAATTACACAATATATATATATATATATATATATATATATATATATATATATATATATATATATACACACACACACACCCACTAAAGTTGTTATGATGTAATTAAAAGAAACTTAATAGCATCCTAACAGAAAAGTATTCTAAGTTATAATACTCGAATTCTGGCAATCTAAATATAAATGAAAAGTCAAGCTACTCAAAAGCTAATTTACAAAAGTCAGAGAAAATATTTTTGAGAATGAAATCTTTTTTTAAAATTTCAAATCTTTGAGGAATACCATAAAAGAAATAAATACAGTTCCCAAAATCAACAACATCCTTAGGAAAAACCAAAATGGCTTCCGAAGAAATAGATCCACGACCTCACAAATATTAACCATCCGTAGAATCCTTGAAGGTGTACAGGCAAAAAACCTACAAGTGACATTACTATTTGTCGACTTTACCAAGGCCTTTGATTCCATTCACAGAGGAAAGATGGAACAAATCCTACTGGTATACGGCCTACCTAAAGAAACCGTAGCAGCAATAACGATTCTCTATAGAAACACCAAAGTAAAAGTACGATCACCAGATGGAGACACAGAATACTTCAACATTGTAGCAGGAGTACTACAAGGAGACACGCTAGCTCCATACCTCTTTATCATTTGTCTAGACTATGTACTTAGAATATCGATTGACAAAATCAGAGAGAACAGCTTCGAGCTGACAAAGAAAAGAAGCAGAAGGTACCCGGCAAAAACAATTACCGATGCCGACTACGCTGATGAGATGGCGATACTGGCAAATACACCCAACCAACCCGAAACACTACTGCATAGTTTGGAATGAGCAGCCGCAGGCATAGGCCTCTATGTCAATGCATACAAAACGGAATATATGTAGCTATAATCAAACGGGTGACATCTCCACTCTAGACGGAACCCCTCTTAAACTAGTAGACAAATTCACTTACCTAGGAAGCAGTGTCACATCAACCAAAAAGGACATCAACACGAGGTTAACGAAGGCATGGACAGCTATCAATAGGCTATCGATTATATGGAAATCAGACCTAACCGATAAAATGAAACGCAGTTTCTTCCAGGCAGCAGTTGCATCGATACTGCTATATGGATGCACTACATGGATTCTAACAAAACAGCTGGAGAAGAAGCTAGACGGCAATTACACAAGAATGCTGCAAGCAATCTTGAACAAGTCCTGGCAGCAACACCCCACAAGACACCAACTGTATGGCCACCTGCCTCCTATCACAAAAACTATTCAAGTTAGACGAACCAGACATGCAGGACACTGCTGGAGAAGCAGGGACGAACTCATAAGTGATGTACTCTTATAGACCCCCACATATGGCTGAGCAAAAGCAGGATGACCTGCACGAACATACATTCAGCAACTATGTGAGGATACGGGATGTAGTCCAGAAGACCTGCCAGAGGCGATGAACGATAGGGAAAAGTGGCAAGAGAGGGTCAGGGATATCCGTACTACCAGCACGACATGATGATGTGTATATTCTATATAGAACAAGTCTTCCATTATGTGTTTTGTCTTATATACAATACTAAATCCTCACCCTCACATGCAGTTTAGTGTCATATTTAGGACACAACTTTGGAAGAGGTCTTATCCCTATGCATCTGAATTGCATCCTAAGTTCCACTAACATGGCACAGAAGCAAATAGGGGCAATAGCAACAAGTTCATATTAAGCATTAAAGGATTACAGATTGTTTACTTTATCCATAAAATGGTGTGGAAATACTTGGATTCAAAACAATTTTATCAAACCTCTTAAGAACCAGAAAATCACCATTGTGTCTTGCTAACTAGTTATATACATACATTGGTGTAAGAATTCCATATCTCAAATTGTAGCCAGCCATTGTACCTCAGACTATCTTCATACAGCAGATAAATGAATGTTTATTATAACAGTTTAGAAACCACACTTTCATCAGTCAATCTATTTGGTCAAGTTTCATAAAACTTTCACTAGATTATGCCATGACAAAAAGCAATAACATTAAAAAGTTAAGGATCCTTCATGATCCAATCAGATCAGTTATTAGAGTAGAGAGAAATAACTATAAAGTAGGCTGAAGCAATCATCCCGACTAAAGCAGTGAAAATTTGATATGCCAAAATCAAAAGAATTTTTTTTACTTTCTTTCCTGTTGAGAAAGAAGCGGGAAAATATTGGTTCTACTTTAGACTGCTTACAATCAGGAAGCTGATATTGAATCTTGCAACCCACTGCAGCTGCGCAACAGAAATCCTCAGGCAAATCATGGTTCTATCAATAAACACCTCATGAGAATTGGGACTACAGCTCAAGCTATTGACAAGCAAGCTCAATTGGTTAGACGAAGCAGTTTTCTACAAGAGTGATCCAATTGAAATCAAAGTGTGATCTTATCGACCAGTAAATAAATCTCTGCCACTGTATATATTCTAGAACAAGCAGCAGTCAACACAAATCCCACAACCACTGTGTTTGTGCCATCATTACAATGTCTGATTTTTCAAGGTCCACAATCTTGGCTGTCTCAATGTTTTTTGGCTGATAACCTTTGATCGGATAAAGATGTCTGACCTTTAATACTTCATGCAGTCTTCAATGTGTCACAGTACATAAGGTGTCAAAAGCCAGCTATTGACCAATCTCAATAACATCTTATTTGTCAGCTTAAATGATTTAACAAGATAAACATCTCTGACCTAACCCCAGTATATTAGAGTAAAACCCCTACATACACACAAAAGCGTTCTATTGACTGAAAGAAGAGGACTTTAAAACGGATTCTAGTAGTTTTTCCTTGTATTATGCTCTTATTATGTAGAGGAAAAACCTTTTCCATAAAATGACTAATAAAAGCTACTAATATCAAAAAGTAAATAAATCTATAATATGCAGATATAGCAAAATTGGCAAACTAAATGAGGCAGAATTTTTTTTTTCTTTTAAAGCAAAAACTTTGAAAGCATGTAACCTACTTTATTTATATATATTTGTTTTTTATTCTAGGAAATAATGTTTCTGAATCATTTACTTTGATTAAAAAAAATGCAAATAAGTTTAGACGATTCTATATTTTGCACAAGTTTAGTTATTCATTTAAAATGACTATACACTAAAAAGTTTTTATCTTTACATAAATTTCTTGTGTTTACATCAAAACACATTTAATAAATATTTTATGGACTTTGCTTTGAAGCAGCATAAAAAAATGAGCATTGATCCTTCTTTGAGAATACTTGCTTTGATTAATTCATACAGTCAGTTTAGAAAACAATTACTGTATAAGACCAGAAGTTAAACCCTTCAGAGACTAGAACCTTAAGCAATTTTTTTTTATATTATTATAGCAGTGCTTCTTTTCTAAGATTTGACATTAAGAGAAATCATTTAAAACTTACAAGAGTTTATGACAAAAAACACTAAATTTATAAAGTTTTCCAAGCAGTTGTAGCTGCATATAACTACAGTTTAAGGTTTTGCACATGGTTGTATGATATCAAATGTTCCTATCAAAAACAATTTGCAAAGATCTATTTGACTCGTAGAGAAGACTATAACAGGTACTATTAGTCAGAGTGGACTTGGAAGTAATGGCAAGGAAAGTGTACTCCATATTCTCTAGAGCTTCAGAACTGAAGCCTCTTCACTGGGTATAGCTTGGTGTAAACATAAGACATCCCTTTTGGGGTGGTTTAACCCCTCAGCAGGAGATGAAGTCAGTATATTCTAAGCCACAATAACAGAGCAGACAAAAACAGAATTTATAAAATGCTAATGATAAGACATTATTTTAAAAAGAAAGCCAGAGACAAGTGAAACAGTAGATAAATTCTTGCAGAAAACTAAGCATTACCTAGAAAGAGAGCAAAAGTTCAAAAGTGACCATTCAGTTAATACAAGACAATCAAATGGTGATAATAGTAATATTGATTTTCTCAGCCCCTACGCAATGTACATTATCTATGTAAAATTGTGCCTGTATGTATTTTTTCCTTGCAAATTTAAGATAAGAGGAAAATTTAAAAATTGTAATTGAAGAATTGTATTCATTTTTCCAAAAAGAACTCTTAATACTGGCATGAAGTGAGCTTGCATTTATTTTGTATGATGTCATTAATCAGATTATTGCACAAACAATTTCAGTTAAGCATTATCAAATCCAATGCTTACATAAAAGGACTAATTTGCTTGCTTTCATTGTTACTTTACAAAGAAAAGGAGTTTACTTTATATCAGTGGATATATACATATATTTAATAGGCAACAGTATGTCCTTGTGCATTTCAAGTTAATCGATGAGAGATTCAAGCCTTCCATAACAATCATTGTGTCTTTCAAGAAACATTCTAATTCAAAGTTAACAAGTTATTGATGACATGCTAATGTAAAAACCAGTCATTGTCTGCAGATAAAAGTGTTTAAATAAATGATGGCTGTAGCAAAGGATGAAGAGAGAATCATTGTGAAAAGTCTTCTATAGAAAGTAATGATGTGGCTTATTGCATCAGAGAGTCATCTATTGTGAGTATTGATAATAATTGACAGTGGCTGGAGCTGCAGAGAATAGAAAGGCAAAAGAGTTTCCAAGTTTGAAATTATAGCACACAAGAGAGAAGGTGGAGTAATACTTCAAGAACAAACAAGTTTTCCCCAGAAGAAGCAGTGCGAAAGTATACAGAAACAAAGTTTCTCAAGAATGCACTAAGTGAATAAATTGATCTCAAAATAGCCCCATTATGATGGTAAACAAAGTCATGTCAGTTTCTCTTACATCATTTTTATACATAAAGCATTAGTGCATAAGAAAAACATTGAGTTTTCAAGAAGATAAAAAATCTGCAATGTACTTTTACTTTAGAAGGCTTGACATTATTCTTCATTGTAATCAGAACTAACTGCAACTACTTTATATTTAATCTTAGAATATTTTTTTAAAAATGTAAATAAATCAAAGTGTTTTAATCCAGTTAAGAAAAGGATTAATATTAGTGGATGTAAGAAGTATTTTACAAGGAATTATTGATTAGAAATATAAACATTTTCACTTCACTTTTTTTTTTGGCTATGAAGATTTTGAAAGCATTAAAAAACAAACAAACAAAAAAAAAAACAGCGAGAAATTTTGATAACCAATGAAAGTAAAGCAACTGTGACACTATAAGCTCTTAGGTGCAAATATGTATATGGTATGCATGTATATAGCATATCAAATCCAATTCTTTCATAACAGGTCTAATGAATATTAATAGGGGGAGCATATCTATACAGGTGGGTATGTGTGGGACATAGATGGCATAGATGTATGTACATGAATGTTTGTGTATAATATCAAAAGAATAGAAAGACAAGAAGGTCAGTAGATTTTAATAAGTGATAAAATAGAAAGGATTTCTCAATGGAAATTGAAAGGGTTAGTTTTTTCAATATCCATCATAAACAAAGGTTTTTGACACTAGTATAGTTAGAAGTCAGTAGACAAGACTATCATTTAAAATTATTTTTTTAGTACTTTAGTTCCATGCAAGAAAAATGGTTTTCCTTTTCGAGAAGCAAGGGCTCCATATATATTGATGCAATTGGGAGAGTTGTGGAAGGGAGAAGTTGTAACACTGACCAGAGGGAGTTAGAACCTAGAGTATAGCAAGCCACAATGGGTTGCAGGGTATGGAAGAGTTGTCCATATTGCAATAGTAAGGAATCAGCACCCAAGTCCATTTTGCAAAGTGACATGTTTCCCTGACCAAAAGAACTTAAGGATAAAATAAAGAAACAGCAAGTATATTCTCAGAATTCATTTTTACTTTTCTTTGTGGAGCTGACTTGCAGCTGGTAGGATTTTGACCCAAACCTGCAAATGACTTGTCTTAAAAGAATCTGCACAACATTGGTTGGTTGGTTAGTTGGGTTTTATAGCATATAAACTTTTGTAGATTATTTCATGCCAAATCCTATATATATTTATATATATATATATATATATATATATATATATATATATATATATATGTTTGTGTGTACTAAATATGTGATTTGTAAATAAGTACTTTGTAGGTGACATTTTAAACAAACCAGAGCTTTTGTTTTCACAGTTAAATGGTTTCAAGTATTGTTATCTAACACTAATAATTCTATTTAACATTATTCTTTTCTATATAAAACTAATAATTGAATTTAATATTAATTATTTGGTTACACACAGTTAAATAGTTTCCAGTTTAGTAAGTTATTAAGCTGTTGTATTTGATCCATAGATGGGACCCTAATAGGTACTACCACTCTGGGTCAGAGTGGACCTGGGAGTAATAGCAATGAAGGGATACTCCACATTCTCTAAAGCTTCAAGACTGGAACCTCACCATCAGATAGTACAGTGTTATATCCTGGACACTCATTGAAGGGAAGCCTTAACCCTCTGCAGAGGTGTATTCTACAGAACCAGCCAAGTGGGCTGGCACAACACAAGGTTGAATCATTAGACAAGTAAACACTGATATATATATATATATATATATATATATATATATATATATATATATATTATCATAAACACAGACTCCTTTTATAAACTAGATATCTACATTAGAAGATTGCCAAAGAAAGTAGACAGACAAAATTCAAGAAAAAAAAATCCTAGTAAAGATCAGTTTACAATATATGCATAATTTTTGTAGACATTGATGTTTTGCTGAAAATACAGTAAAACAAAATGAAAAAAACAAAACATTTCAACTCAGAAGGCTGGGGCCATAAAATACAGATTGAAACTGTAAGACTACAGAGAAATTGGAAATCCTGTCAACCAAAATGAGTATGACAAGTGAGAGTAAAGAGGTTGTGAATGACTAGATGGATTTTAACGACATATTGACCAAATTAGGGTTATTTTAACCAAGAGATTAGGGAATTGCATTCTGTATGTATTCGTGTTTTTTATGTAATTGTTTCAGTTTCTTCTACACAGTCATATGATATGAAGAAATCTTATCTGATACAAATAAGATGCACAGTTATACGTTTTCAAGTAATTATAATATTTCTGTGTAAAGTTACATGAAATTTTTTAATAGAAATTTAGTTATGATAGTATCAAGTATTCCAATCCAATACTAATTTTCAAACAAACTGATTCGACCCATAAATGGAACCCTAACATGTACTATCACTTAGGATCGGAGTGAACCTCTGAGTAATAGAGATGAAAGGATACACAATACCCACTAGAACTTGAGTCTCATCATGAGATGCATTTTGATGTCATACTCAGGACATCCCTTTTTGGTGGAGAGTGCCTCGCTCCTCTGGTAGGGGTACAGTCAGACTTTTGAAAGTCTCACTGACAGGGCATTGGCAAGAAATTAAAGAGGTTGAGAATAATTAATGTCATTCCAGAAGAAGATGAAAATGAAGATAGTAAGAAATGCTACCAACTATTAACCACAGATATTTCTAGTGAGGAAGAGTAAATAAAACATCACTTTCCATCTATCTTAATATTTTATATAACTTGAAAAATTTTCTGTATTGTTAGAATCAATGTTCAAATAAACATCCCAGTATATGGCTCCCAAATCCAAACATGTAATTGTGTAGCCATATAATATACATGTTACTGATGTAAGAAATCAAGTGGCGTGGGATATAGGAATACAGAATAAGGGTTGGAGTGGATGGGGGCAGCTGTCATGTTTCCTATTAGACTGGATCAAAGAACTGATGAAAATTCCATGAAAACAGATTCTGGTAAAGCAATTTAAGCCCCTAGAAAGATCAAGTAGATAAGCAGATATTTACAATGGCTGACAACAACCTTCAGCAGTAAATGCTGACCAATCATTGATTATTGAAAAGAACTTCACTGGTGAGGAAGGAGTGCTATCAAAAAAAAGAGTGCAAATCACATGAAATTTATGGAAGAATGTGTGATGTCTATGGAGAAGGAAATTTTTGAAAAAAAAAAAAAAAAAAAAAAAAAGATCTTTATTATTGGGTAAACATGGGTTTGCCACGATGAGCCTGAGTTGAAAAGACAGTTCATCGAATGGAATCACTGACTGAGAAAGAAAAATTCTGGGCATAGTAATCAGTAAAGGAGGTCATGCTGACAGTTTTGAGACATGAAAGGATCCATGACTATTGATTTCTTTGAAAAATTACAACTAATACCAATTCCTTAGCAAAATATACCTTATTCATTGATTGACCCTTATATATACCCAGCTTCTCAGGCACATGGTACAAAATCAGTTGAATACTGCTGGTTTGAATTTGGAGTATTCCTTCTAGGCTAGTTGCCTAACCAAAGCTAAATAACCCAGTCTGCCCTACAATTCACCTATAGGTAAGGGGAGATCAGATGGATTAATGACTTTCCTCAAGAGCATTAATGAAAAGTGAAACACAAATTGCTTCAAGATTTGAAGTCAGCTGTTTCCATTTCTTACCATAACCATCATGCTAAGTCTCCTTCCCTAATCTTAATTTATGTACCTTTTAAATAAGTAGGTATAATAGAGATAAATATAAATCAATCAATGATATTTCACATTGATTTTTATTAATATAACTATCTAAATTTTCAGGTAATTTTTAACACTCCATCTTCAAAACTAACTTACCTACTAAACTTGTCATTCTTTTTTAGAGTTAGACTAACAAGAAAAATAGGTAAAGTAAAGATAGAGCATTAATGGAAAACTGCAGTGTT
This sequence comes from Sepioteuthis lessoniana, assembly GCA_963585895.1. Classification (NCBI taxonomy): domain Eukaryota; kingdom Metazoa; phylum Mollusca; class Cephalopoda; order Myopsida; family Loliginidae; genus Sepioteuthis; species Sepioteuthis lessoniana. Next base: position 73,671 of record CAUZXS010002666.1, read on the forward strand.
ACAGTCTAAATTACCAAACAGGTATTAGTTTAGCCTATATAAGCTGTGAAGGAGTAAAAGCATAATTTTGTATTGTCACAGCCAGAAGAAACACAAGGTACCCTTTTGAAAAATTCATTTACAGAATATACACATGTTGATATATATCTAAGAAGGGACAAGAATAGAGCAATAAGACCCAATGCACAAGTTGCTCTTATATGCACTGGATTAGTCCAAAATAAAAGTCCATGTAAGTAAGAGCAGTTCAGCACTCTATTATACAACACATTCCTCTTTTAGGAGATAAACTACCTCCATTTTATAGAATATTGTTGGAGTGAATTCTAAGAAATATAGTTCTGATATTCCCTAAAAATCTAAATTTATATAGTTTTAAAAAGATGTGCTAAAGTTTGCTCTGAATTTTATAATTTTTTTTTTATATCATGCTATGAATTATATAGTTTTCTTAAATTCTTTTGCAATAAAATATAGTCATGTTAAGTAACTCAACAAGAATTTGTTTTCTTTTGGTAAGTAAACTTATAGTAAGGAAAGCTAAAACCATAATTGATATAACAGGAAGTAAAGATTTTCTCAAAACAAAAACTGCTCAAGAGATTATCTTGAAAACCTACACTAGGCAATGGAAAATATATTCAAGCATTGAAATTTTCAATTTTAAAAATTACTCCAACATTGCTGAAAAAGCTAAAAACAAAAGAAACCTTTTGTCACAAGAAATTTACTAATCTTAATTGTATAATTTCGATAACATTAAATTCATAAAACATTTTAAATCGCTCAAGACTGGATATTTTTTTTATTGTAAAGATTACAACTGGAAATTTAAATGGGAGGGAAAAAAATGATTTGGTTTGGTTTTATGGTATATTAACCATAGTTGGTTATTTAATGCTAAATCCTGTTTTTACATATACATTAAATATATGATTAGTAAACATTTTGTAGATACACACAATCAAATGATCAAACAGTTCTATTTCTAACAAGTCAATTCAGCATTAAGTCCAAGGGTCCCAAGTATTGCCATGTATAATTACCAATTCCATTAAACATCTCATTTGTTTACACGCTGTTAAATGATCAAACAGTTCTATTTTAAAACAATTCAATTTATGAGTCATTTGTTTTCACAGTTTTAATGTCAAAGTTCTATTTGACCCATAGATAAGATCCTATCAGGTGCTATCACTCTGGGCTAGAGCGGACCTGGGAGCAATGGCAATGAAGAGGCACTCCAGCATTACTGGAGCCTCAACATGATTGTTTAGTGTCATATCCAAGACACTTGTTGCATGCACACGGCGGGGAGGGTCTAGCACAGTTAAGTTTAGCAGAGTTCCATTGTAAGAAATTTGCTGATGATAGGCCATTTTCCGTAAGTTTCAAGAAACTTTCTCCATTTATATGATGGTCAAAAATGAACTGAAAATTTATAAAATTTTTTTCTTACTATGCAATTACACTTAGTATTTTAAACTTCAATTAAGTTCAGACAAAATTTACTGCCTAATTAAGGACAATGCCATATACCTAATAGGAACATTTCTCAAACAACTGTAAGGAGAATAATCTATTTTGTAAGTCATCAAGTAGAAGTCATTGTATATTACTTTTTCCCCCTATTCTTCTTTCAATAAGAGGCAGTTCCAGCAAGCAGTGGGCCAATGTGATAAGCCTATACATCAAAACTCCTTTCTGTGGATGCTGCATAAAAATGGGGATCAATAAAGTAGTGTTAGGATAATAGAAAGAAGAGACCATGAAATGATTTACTCCAGAACTCCTTATCCACAAATGTTCAGAGAAGACAGTAACCATAAATCTGTCTTGCAGAAGGAAAAATAACCTTTAGTAAAAGGTTTTAAATAGATTGGTTTTCTGGTACACAGGTGCCAAATTCTTTCTATGTATTTAACTTTGTACTTAAAAAAACAAGAACTTCCTTCCCCAAAAACTATAACAAAAAAAAAAGGAAGCTACAAATATCCAAATCAATAATCTACAAAGAGAATAGGTGGATTAGATATATAAAACAAAAAAGAACCCCAAAAGAATTAGCAAATTGTATTTAAGTATTTATTAATTTTGAAAATGAAGAGTGCAGACAAATTGTTAAAAATTCTCTTAGTAAAGAAACCTTAAATATTAAGGACAATCTTATATAATCATCATGAAAGCTTGCCAATAGAATGAATTCTCTTGACTATCTTACCATCTCCCCCAATTGGTCATTGCTTTTGGCAAGTCCTCTAGACACCATCAAGAGTCCACACAGAGCTGATGAATATTTTTTTGTGGACAGCCAATACTGCTGTGTCATGAGAAATCTATAGAACATTGCTAATGAATTTATCCTTACTTCACCATCAGTACCCAGAATGTCTTGCTTATTTTGCTTGGATGGTTTGTGAGATGAAAGGCAAGTAGCTGAACAATTGCTGTTTTGTTGGGTGCTGCTTCAAGGATTTGTTCAAAAAAGCATGAAACATCCTTGTGTAGTTCTCATCAACATTTTTCTTCAGGCAGTTTGTTAAGGTCCAAATGGTACAACTATACAATAATATTGACAGTTACGGCTTTTATGAATAACCAACCAGTATAATTAAATGTAGTGCTATTTAATTAGAAATGAACCAAGTCAATTAAAATAGAAAAATCAGAAATTGTTTAAGACAATATTTAACACTAACAAGACCACTTGGTTAATATTCATAACAAGAAAGATAAATTAAATAAAGATTTTAGCTTTTGATTAGCAGAAGTACCTTTTTTCCCTTAAATATTTAAAATTTTCCATTCAAATCTATCATTTTTCTGTTTTGTTATTATAAGGTTTCTTGGTTGGTCATTCTTCTGGTTATCTTCAAGTGATGTCTTTTCATTTTAAAGATTACAAAATGAAAATCATTACTTTAAATGCAGAAAAGATCTCAGAAGCAGATAGTTTTGTAGCAATACAAACATCAAATGCCATACTCCAATATTGATTTGGGAGTACAACATTATCTTTGAGGCTGAAAGAATGTTGAGGTAACACCACTTGAATATACACTACTGAACATTGAGATAAAATAAGGATAAAAGTTTTAGAAAGTTAATCTTTAAATGACCTTTATGGATTTAGTATGAAAATCTTAAACTTGGATGTAAGTTAAGAAAACAATTATTTATTTCAGTAGTGGAACATAGCAATTTTCTAACGTTACACAGTGTTAATAGAAAAATTAGTGAAATGAATAAAAAAAAATTAAAATCTGGAAGGCCAAAAATTTTATAATCTTGATTAAAAGATTGTAACCAAAGTATTTGTGCATGAAGGTGGCACTTGAGTCAAAGAAAACTAGGAAACTTGTATGAAACTTAATTCTATTAAAATTTGAGTTCTTTGTAAGAGATGAGAAAAATTTGCGATAAAAAATGTGTACATAAAGTAAAAATGTAAACAGTGTACTTTAAAATGTGCCTGAATAAATTTTCAGAGGAAAAACAAAATACCTCGATATAAAAAATATACCACAAATAACTGAAGTTAAATAACATTTTGGCACTTTGTTTTAAATGATAGAAGTCTCCATTCTAAAATTTTTGGAGTTTTCTTTTAGTGATTACTCACCACTTTTAATACTGATTTAAAAACAAAAACATTTAAACATTCTTTTTATGTTATTACTTATAACAAATACACTTACTGTATCAAGATTTTTTGGATTTTGTTAAAAAGGAAAAACTTTTGAGAGATTATCAATAAAAAGTAAATATCATTTGATAAACTTGTACATCAAAATAATTTCTTGGAAAAAAAAATTTGAGTTTGGGAACTGGCATAACTAACATATGGTTCAAAAGAATAATTTCCCTTTTGATCACCATATTTTAAATATTGATTTTATATCATCATTTGGCCACCTCATTGAAACTTTACCTGAATTCTTAGATTAAGCACACTTCATATTAAAAATGGATTCCATTGGTTTTTTTTCTTTAAAGTAAAAAGTAGTTAATTTCTTTGCTTAGTTCATTTGAGAAATAGATGAAATTAACTATTTTTCCTTAAACCATCTTTCGAGGATATCATTGATATGGTAAAATAATTGGTGTTTTTCCTCTTATGATAAATTCAAACATTGACTTTAAAACATCCCCATTTTATAACATAATGCAAGTTTTTTCTTTAATGTTGAAATTTAGTTTTTCTTTTAAGCAAAAACAAGAATTAAATTTGACATTTTAAAACAGGGTGTCAAAGAAATTCAAATACATACTTGTACCTTTTGGAAAGAATAAGAAAAACTCGGTGCTAGTCATTAGAATAAATTACAAGTTACTGTGTATGTATATATATTACATACACTTTCTTTTATAATGCAAACATAATGAAAATTCATGCTTGCATATACAATACAGTTAAAATGTTCTTAGTGAATAAAGTAATGTTCAGTCCACTTTTGCAACTGAATGATTCTCAAGGATTGTTATTGTTTTTACTCATCCAAATTTTTAATATAATATAATTGAAACACTAATTCAAATCCTTTACTTTTCCTTGAATAGAAGTATCAATATTATCATGGACAATTGGTACAGTGGAAACCCAAAAGGTTCTCTTATACCTTATTTATTCAATCAAATTTAATAATACTTGAAAATCCCTTTGTATGCAGAAAAGATTCATTTATATAGTACAAATTAAATGTACATACACACAAGCATATACACACAACATTGAATATAAAAAAATAAAACATGTAAGAAAAAAAAAAAAAAAGTTATTTGATTTCTAATTTCTTTAGTACTTTTCTTATCGAGTTCAAAAATTGAATAGCATTTTTACTTAATTCAATTGAACTGAATTTATACATTTTTTCTAATCTCAAATATTAATGGTAACTATATTTGAAGAACTGAAAGACAGTTGCCCAAAATTCCAAAAAGTAACCAAATATTGCACAAATGTGCTGTACAGTTAAAAAGGAGAGGGGTGATGAGAAAATGCTATGAGTCAGTGTATATTGTAAATATCCAAAATATGCTTATAAACTAAAAATTTTTATAAAAAGAAATGCAAGTTTAATTTTGAATATCTCTTTTGAATTAATTTCTAAGTTTTCAAACTTCCAATAATAAAGAAAATCTATCAAAAGAAAATTTTAGACATTACAATTAGTTTACTGGATATAACTGGATTTGGCAATATGAGTAAACAAATGTTTCACTCCTATATTAAGGAGAGGAAATTACAGGATTTTCTGAAGTAATTTCAATTGGACAATGGTTTCCATATATGTGTCTTCCTTTTAATGCTAAAATTAAAGGGTATTAGACAATTTATATGAACAGAATAAATAAAAATGGAATCCTCAGATATATTGAGCAGATAATCGGAAAACAATTTTTTGACATAACGCTTTGAAGGGGAAATAAAAAAAAGTGTTGAAAAACCTAAACCAAGAAGGAATCATATTGAAATAAGTATATGATTCATATAGTTATTCTTGGTTTGCTTAAATCTTAATATAAACACTTGATACATCAATAATTGGTAAGAATATATTAAAATTGCAGTTTATCATCTGGTGGACATGTTGGTTCTAAATTTACCATTGAGGTAATATGACTGGCTGACTGAGAAGTTAAGAATACCTTCATGAATTCTTTAAATTTCAAAATCATTGCAGCTAAGTTGCAGGCTTGTAAAATCATATTCAATTGTACATGTACATAAAATAGATTTGTATGAGGAAAATATCAATCATTTCCATACATTGGTATTTTTTTTGCACATTTGCAGTTTATGTATAAAATTTCCTCAGACTACTATAGAGCCTATTATTGAATGAATAACTTCCCACCCTAAGCAACAATGTCTATTTTATTTTAAAATGAAAGACCTCATTTGAAACCAGAAGGAAATTGTAATAAATTATTAACTATTAAAAGAATTAATTTTTTTTCAAAATCAGGAATAATTAAAAAATGTTTCCTCAAAAGTCTCTCTTAATTAAAATAATAATGTTCTACACATCCAACATTAAGAAATTTCACATGCATATAACATTCATGTAACTTTTTTTTTTAAAGAATCATTAATCTATCTTTTTGTAAAATATTGCAATCAAGAAAATATAAGATGGAAATTGTTTGAAACAAATGTAAATCATATATGGTGGCAGTGCTTGTGGCATAACAGTTATCAATATAATGGACAAGGCTACCAACTTCAAATCCTGAATGAAGCTGTTTGCAATTTACATAGCACCAATATACTTGGAAAAGGTATAAATCCAACTATTCTCTCTTCAGGTATGGGTAAATTGTAGGGCATTGGTCTGGAAACTGGTCTAAGAGAAGGAAAACTAAATTCAAACCAATTGTAGGGATGAGCTCCTTCAGGATATTCCTGCTCTAGACAAAGTATGAGTAGTGCACCCATGACCAAACCAGATTACAGGATCATTTAAAAAGATTATAATCTTTCATGTGCAATGAATTACAATAATTCTATAATTTTTCTTTATTTCATATATGGATAAAACACTTAAAATAAAAATGCACTCCAAATGTACACACAATTTCATTTAAAGGTTTTCTACTATACCAGAAAATTTTGGCTTTCATTTGTATATAATTTTAATAATCAGTTTTTTTTTATTTTATGTATTTATCACCTCTCCTCTTAACACAAGCTGGATGAGACAAGGTCAAATTTTAAAGTAAGGTTTAACAGATTTGAATTTAGTTTTCTTTCTTCTAGAGCAGTAACCATACTACAGTTAAAGAGCTCAATCTACCCATAGCTGAGGTGGAGAGCAGTTGAATGTATATCTTTCCCAAAGGTATTAGTGCTATGTAGAATGCAGTCTTATCCAGGATTTGAACTCTGGTTGCTTTGTCCATTTCCTATGATAACCATTATCACAAGCACCACCTCAGTTTTCTTCTTTGGGTATTCATACATTTTAATTTAACCATACCATTATATAGGAAGACAGGATAATTCTACTGTATTTGTCATTTATTTAGAATTGTAAAACAGAACTTAGATTTAATTTTGTGTGTGGGGAGGGGATACCCAAGTTCTTCTGAAAATGTCTAAAATAGCAAATAATTCATTAGAAAAATTTATTTCCAGAAATATTCTTTAAGCAAAGTTTATTTAAAGTTTTAAATCACAAGGAACATATAGCAAAGTAAAGATTGAACTCTCAAAAAGCTTGCCAGATCAGAATATTAACTATTATACAAGAGCAAGTATTTCTGGTTATACAAAAGAATTGTTGGAAATTGACTATGAACATTTGAATGGAAGAAGTTTTTATAGCAGATTTTTCATCAATAAATATGAAAATATTTTGCTTATTGCTAAACATTTTGTTGTAGTTTTTAATAAAAGGATATTATAGTCTAGTAATTTAACTGGATGAAAATGCATAAAATCTAGAGTTGTTTAGAATATTGCATGAACAAAAGAATGAGATCAATAATCTGGATAAGTTTTTTAATAATACTAGTTAAGAAAAGTGAATCATAGTTTATAGTTAGAAAATAAAGATATTTTGTTCAAATCCTTATATTAAAAAAACCCAACCAAACAAAAAATTACCACAAAGAAAAAAATAATAGGTTAATCAGCTTACCAGTTAGTTTAGAACCATACCTCTTTTGTATTCCATTTTCTCAAAGTGAAGTGACAAACTTACCTGAAAAGATAAATGATTAAATAAAACATACAGGCAAAATAGAAAGTGTATGAAAACATTAAGTCATTTTCTAAAGGCATTTTTTCTTAAAATAAAACTGAGTAATAACATCAAATTTACAGAATAATAATGCTAATATCAAGATTAAAATAGAACCAATAGTAAATCAATGTAATACTTAGTGATTATCAAATGCATACAGGTGCTTGTGGGAATTCTTGCTATTCTTAGTAAAGTGAAACATTAGAAAGTAGCTAAAACAATGACATTTCATAAAATATAAAACTAAGTCACTCAGAATTTTATTTTCCTCTTTAAATTTTTTTTAAATCTCAAAACAGTATGGTTATAGTCTAATATTTGTTATTTTTAAATAGAGAACAACTGAATTTTTTTTTTTTATAGAACATCTATGAAGAGCATTTGCACATTCCAAATTTTTATACTAATAAATTATCTTTACAATAAGAAAAACAACATTAGTGGCTATATTTGATAAGTTTCTTTAATTTTAGTAGGGGGTCACAGTTTAATTTTAATCAGTGGTGAACATTGGATGAGAAATCATTACTTTGATACAACCATTCACTAATGATGCAGATTTTCTGAATTTGAGCTTTATCTGTTACATAATGTTTTATGAGAATTAAATCAAAACTGAATGTAAAAATTTTAAGTTAATGAGAGAGAGAAAGAGAAAAAAAGATCTAAAAAAATAAATGTATTTGGCAAAGGAAAAAAAAAAGATAGTACAATATACATTTTTTTTTATACAATATATTCAAGCATCTGATTCTTCCTTATATTAATAAAAAGTAAAACAACAATAAAGACTAGAATGAATACAATTTGTTTACAGATTAAAACAATATCTAATCCTGAATATTGAAGGCTCCAAGTTGGTAGGTTAATATTAATAGTAGCAAATGTGAAAGAAAAACAGACTTGAGTTTATCTTTACACAAAAAAGTTTGCAGAGCAATTACTAAAAGGTTATTTAAAGTACAGATTATTTTTAATTTTTTTAGAGCTTTAGTTAGTTTCTAAAATGTTACTATGCTCACATCTTACACATACTTTTAAGACTCATTGATTAATCAGGAATAATCAATTGCTGGTTTCAAAATCAAATGTTAACCTTGATTTTTCAGAATTACAATATTGATTTTTCATTAATGCAGACAAATTACAAACATTGCTTTAGCATGCTATATTCTATCATAAATTAAATTCCAAGTCTAAAGTGATGTAGAGAAAGGAGTAACAAGTCCTTTCGGTGATATGTAGATGTCCAAAGAAAAATATACAAATCAGTCATTATAAGCCAATTAATAGATTTTAAAATTGAAACCTTTGTATAATCATTTAAAAACTGTACACACAAAGAACTAATTAGGCTAAGTTCAAGCATAATGAAACTTAGAGACAAATAAAATTCATGTAAATAAAAGCCAATTCAATAAGTTAGTTCTTTTCAATTGACAAAAATAGAATTCAAGGAAACTGTTCAGAATAAAAAGATTTATCTTTTAGAGATAAAGAACTTTACAAGTTGCTATAAATGATTTTTCTTTTTTTCAGGATTTATTTACCCCATATCAACTTGAAGTTACGTGGATCCTTAGAGAAAAACCATAAAAGCAACAAACTGAAATTCATTTTCTTTTAAATAAGGAAAACAAACTATTTATTGAAGAATGTCTATTTGGATATTTTTTCTTGAAAAGATAAAAGATGAGTTGAACACCAACCATTGGGTGGGAAATCAGATTGTAGATACAATTGTATTCTCTAGTAGTTTAACTAATTCAGATAATCTTAACAGAAAATATTTATAACTCAATATTACTAGGACATAAGTTTATAATTTGCAATGATTAAGGCACATTTAGTGAAATGGTTATCATTGTAGAAAATGGAATCAGCAATCCAAGTTCAAATTCTGGATGAAGTTGTTAGTGCTTCACTTTATGCTAATGCCTTGGGAAAGGCATGAATCCATCTTTTCACTCGCCAGCTATAGGTAAATAGTAAGGCAGACCAAATTTTTTAACCTTGAATAGTTTTCCTTATAGATTGATGGTCTAATTCAAACCAGTAATACTTCACTTAAAAATGTCCTTGTGTCACATCCTGCTAGTGGAGGAGTGTTGAGTAAAGAGATACTTATACAAAAGTAAATTCATATATAATTCTTGCCTTCTGTTTAAAATGTGAAATTATTTCAAATGTAGATATTTGAGCTATCAAAACCAAATGATCACTGCAAAATAGAAAAATAACTCAAATCCATAAGAATGAGCCTTCATAAATGTACACAACTAAGTCTTACAAATAATTATAACTGGTCATGATTCTTATGAAACATATATGAATGTCTAATTTTGATCAATTCACTTTGAAGAATATTTGGTTATGCATTGCAGCTTCAAATTCTAAAAATGGAAAGTAAAATTAAAAAAAGAAATAAATGGGAAATAAATTCTCTTGGGGGGAAAGGGGAAAAAAAAATCAAATATTGACCTCACCCATTTATTATCAATCATCAGTAAAACAGTAACAACCTGTCATTACTTTGTAATTTTTCCATATTTTCTAAGCATCCTTGAATATTGAATATTGGCAATGAAGGCAATCATTAGCTAATATGCGTAAAACAGTTATTTAAAAATGCAACAGTAACATTCAACATGAAAGAAAAAGAAAATTCATATTCTCAATTATATAATTTATTAGGACATCCATTAATGCTTATATGTACAAGATTCATGCAAATAATATTCTATTGATCATGTATTGTGTATAAAACACTACATTTTCTTTCATATCTTTGGAGAATATTACAATAGTAGAAATTGTATGATTTTGTAGATGACATTTAAAAAAAGGAATTAGTTATAAATATATTCAAATACATATCAAGGCAGTTGATTTTTTTCAAGTGCCAATTATTTCAGGAAATAGACTAATATGGCAATATCTTTAAAGAAAAAGAATAAACTGATGTGAAAAAGTCATCAAGATCTTATCCATACTGGTGTCACATTAATGAGCAAAAATAAATTATGAAAAACTAATTCATGATAGTGATAATCTCTAATCTTAAGTATTTTGAACTTATATATAAGTTCAAAATACTTAAATAGAATTATTCATGTATGATAAGAGAAGTAGAAATAACAGTTCTGATATAAGACATAAAATTTCTTTAAAAAGGAAAAAAAAAGGCCAATAAATTACATTCAATTAGAAAGTATTCTCTAATAGGTACTGTGATGAGATATTACAGTAAGCTTTCTATGTTACAGAAAAAGTACAGAATATTTTAAAAGAATTTTCAATAACAGATTGTAGAGAAAATAGGCATTGGAAAACAAGAGTGCAAAGAAAGATAAAACAAAGAATATGTTTCAGAAGCAAAGAGAAACAGTTAAGGTGAAAACTTGGGATGTAAGTTGAAAGTTTGATCTTGATATGAGATAAGTTTGATATAAAAGGCTCAAAGATTGAATAGCAGAGGCAAAGTGTGCTTAGGAATTGGCACATTTCAGTGTGAGTATTTTTACTAGAGACAGAAGTAGACATAGTAAATGACTGCAGAAACATCACTATTTTGATATTTCACAGAATTGTTGAACATTAATTACTTTGCATATAATTTGTTAGCAATTGCTGGCATACAGATTAGTTTCTATGCAAGAAATTAACAAGTCTGCAAGCAGACAAGACTTACAGCCCATTATTTATAAATAAAACCTACAAAGTTTAATTACTGGTCAATAAAGCAGTAGTTAATTACTGAGTTATCTATTGATTGTCCTGCAAAACTTGTAAATTACTTGCAGTTATTAATATGGCTGGCTCATTTTCAAGTCAAGACAAATAGGCTAGAATCTATCTTAAATTAACTTAGTTAAAATTGAAATGTTAAACTTTAAAATAGATAAATCAGTATGTTTAATAAATAATGGAAGATGAATTTGTAATGTATGTATTTACCAACCTCTCTGCACTAGCAAGTGACACAAGATCAATTTTTAAAGGGGAGTTTAACATTTTTTTCCTTCTCTTAGACTAGTTGCCATACCAAGGTTAAAGAGTCTAGTTTACCCAACTATTTGCTCATAGCTGGAAGGAGAATAATTGGATTCATACCTTTCCTAAGGGTATTAGAGCTATGTGAAATGCAAATAGCCTTGTCAAGGATTTGAACTCAGATCGGCAGGTTCATTTCTAATGACAATCATTACAACACGGACAATTTCTAATGTATGAAGCTGATATTCAACCTCTTCATGCTTTAATCAAGTAAATATCTAAAAAATTAGAATTTGTCTAATATCATTTAAAATATACTAAAAGTAGTAATTTACTAAGCTCTTTGTTTAGATGCGGCACAAGGCTGCATGAACAGGGTACCTAATGAGACTAACTCATTTGTGTCGGTTTGCTAGTCTAGCTTGCTAACCATTACACTCCCTGAGGTGCCCTAAAATATACCAAAAGTAAACTTTTTAGATAAATGAATTTTTGGAGCATTTATTGGGGAGAGCATGTGCAGTATAACAGCACACGACTAAACATAGGTACACTAGTCATTTTTAATCCTTTTGGTATGGAGAGCAACTAGAGTCACTCAAATATTCTTAATGCTTGAGGGCAAGGTTAGCTGGATGTGTTTTATGGCATATCAACTCTTGTAGGTTATCTAATGCCAAATCCTATTTATATATACATTAAATAAATAATTTGTAAATGAATAGTTTATTGGTAACAATTTTTTTTTTTTTTTACACACTAGCCAAGACTCATTTGTTTGTACAGTTAAATGGTTTCAAGGATAGAAAATTATTAAATATTTCTATTTGACCCAAAGATGGCGCCTTAACAAGTATTACCATTCCTGGTCAGAGAGAACCTGGGAGTAAAGGCAATGAAGGTGTATTTCACATTCTCCAAAGGTCCAGGATTGGAGCCTAACTACCAGATGGCTTAGCATCATGACCAGTGTACTCATTGGAGCAAGGGTCTTAGTCCTCTGTAGAAACACAGTGTGTATACTTAAGACCCAGCAGACTAGGCTGGCTTGAGGGCAAGATGGAACTTGCCAAGTCTACATTACTTTGAAATTTTGGATTTTGTGCAATATACCTCCTGAAAGTGCCTTTTGTTTGATATATCCTGTCCCTTGAGAAAAAAAAACAACAAAAAAACTTGTTTTTTTAATGGTACATCAAACTTTGTGGGTTATCTAATGCCAAAGCCACCCTCATAGAACACTAGTGGTACTTTTTAACCCATAGTTGGTGGAGATAAAGAGATTCACACCTTTGCTTAGAATATTAGTCTGAAAGTGAATGAAAAAGCAACTGGAGTTCAATCTTTCAATGATGTTGCAGTTCAGCATGTTAGCCACTATCCCATGTGGTCTCTTATTACTTCAAAAACATTAGTAAAATAACTGCTTTTTTTTTTTTTTTTTTTTTTTTTTTTTAAATTCATAGAAGTAATAAAAAATGAAAAACCACATATGAACACAGGTGCTCATTATATACCTCCCAATTCCAATGAATTTTTTTTTTCTTATTGGCAAGCTTTTTTATTTTAGGACTAAAAGTACATTACAGCCATTAAATTTGTTGCCAAATGAGCCGCACCAAGACAGTAAAAATGAATTATCAGAACTAAGTTTTAATTCTGATGTCTATACAAAACTTTTCATCAAATAAGTTTTAAATATTGCAATGGAAAAAATTGCTTTCAAATTATTATAAATCCCAAATAACAGATTTATAACATCTGATAAAAATTTCATAGATAACTTAACATTTCAATACCTCCCATAGCAAGATTAACAAATTGGCATCAAAGTCTAATTAGTGAATTAAGTTAAATCTTGACTGGACTTCTTGCTACAAGTTTTTATTGGAGAAGGTCAAAGTCAGTAACTATTTCATGAGCTACAGAACATTAAAATAAATACTTAATATCAGGCAGTTTTTCTATTGGTAAATAGTCTTTATAATATAATTCTAGTAATATATTACAACATTTACCAAATTCAATTTAGTATGGTTAGAATTAGATATTTTAAGAGCTTTCCTATGAGAAATGTGCTCAATTCAATAAATATGCTAGATTTTGGGTTTTAAACTGCAACAACATACAAAGAGTTAAAAAATATCTGAATGCTAGTTGTTATATAAAATACAATTCTACCTAAATTACCAAGCAGACATTATCTCTGCCTAGCCCAAAAAATCTAGCAGTAATTATCAGGCGTGGTGAAGGGGAAGAGAAACATTAAAAATAAAAGAGATAAAAAAAGGGGGAAGGGGACGCTAACTTTTGTTACCTAAAAGAGAAGAGTGTCTATAGTTCTTAAAAACAAGTTCCCACAAAGTAACTTATTTCAAGAGAAATAAACATTTCAAAATCCGGCTTTGCATATTTTCCCCTATGCTTGTCAAAAACATTGAATTTTAGGTAACAAAAATAAGATACATTCAAGTAACAACAATATTATTTAAAAAAAAAAAAAAAAAAAAAAAAAAGTATAAAATATAACAACTGACTTGCACAAAGCAATGCCATCAACCACCTACTGTCAGTTTAACTTTAATAATAAAATACCATTCTTTGGTATTTTATGTCAAAGTTCCTTTTGAAACCTGTTTTCAGGGTTTGTTCTTTTCTTGGTGTCTCCTCATGTAGAATCAACCGTGTTCTTTTAGCTTTCTGTGTAGGCTTGTTGAAAACAGTTTACTATTTCTTTAAGTGAGCCTAGAGTAAACCACTGCTTCCTCCTCCTAAGAGATGAATATCTTTCTGTTTCAACTCGAATTTTCTTCTGTTGAGTCAACAGAGACATTTACTGAATCTACTGACTTAGTCAACAGCTTCTCTTGTAGGCAAAAAAGTCCAATAATTCCGTCTCCAGACCTTAGACTCAACTTTCATTTGAGGAGGACAGCATACTAAAACCACAATTAGCCTGCAGTAGGCTTATTGTTTCAACAAGTAATAATAAAAACCCTGTAAGGAAAAGAGGCTTAGTCCAAGCGACTAACAGGCCTATTTGCTCAAGCTACCTCGCTTAAGAAAAAACTGCCTCAAATCAAAAGTGAACAAACAAGAACTCATAAAGCAAAAAGAGCAAGTCAGGTAGAGCCTTCTGCTCAAGTCTGAATAAAACTAAAAAGAGGGATATCCTGTGGCTGGTTTCATTTAAATAACAGTAGGAGTGGGGGATAATTCGAGCAGACATTAACTTACAAATTCCAACATTCCATCTGATATTCAAATTTTTCTCACTTAAAAAAAAATAATTTCAGGTGTTTAATTCTTCAATAAACTATAGAGATTGGTGAAACCATTGAAGATAGAATAATGATTAGCAATATCACTAAATCTACAATCATTAATTTCTTGTTGATAAATTTCTTAAACAATTTCAGTCAAATGAAAATACACTTTAAAAAATTTGAAGATCCATTTTTAAAAGAATTTTTGTACAGCAGTAGAGGCAAAGGCATAATTTTCAGATTTATGGGCCCCATTTAAATTCTAATGCATATTTATTTTTGTTCTCAAAAATGCATTTTAAAATGAAATGATAACTTAAGAGAACATTAAAGTTGGTGACAAGCAAAAAGGTTGTATTATTACCTCTCAAGCTTTACAAACTGCATCAACACCAATAAAAAATGAGTAATGAATCAAAGTAAGAGTATTTGATATCATGAGAGTAAATTAGAATTTATACCATTTTTTCTATTGTCTGAATAAGTGTTTTACATGCATGCACACATAGAATATGTATCCTTGAGAAATTCCTTTTGCTATTTAATAACCACACCATTCTTCATACTCAGCATTCATGAATTTGTTTTGTATCATCAAATTTTGATTTTTTTTTTCTTTTTTAAACATATCAACCCATCTTGAGATATTTTATGCCTAAAGCTTAAAGAATTGCATTCATATTTATATTTTTGTATAGTTATTTCTCATGAGCTTTTTTTTTTCATTTTATTTTTTGCACATGGTCCTATCAACCATGAATAATTTTTAAACAGATCAATTTGATCCATAGATGGGACTAACAGGTACTACCTCTATAGGTCAAAGTGGAGCTGGGAATAATGGCAATGAAGCATACTCCATTTGAATCAAAAGAGATTGAAAAACAGTGATAATTTGAACAGTACAGAAATCAAATTTTGAACAATAAATCTATATTAAAAAAAAAAAAAAAAAAAAAAAAAAAATCACAAGCTTAAGCAAAAATAACTTGTGACAAATTAAAATGTAAATTAACTGTATCCCCCCACTCTGAGAGATGATTCTTGCTATCATTATTATTGAATTGAAATAACTAAGTAACTGAATGGACAAGTTAATGAGCAATGAACCTATCACAAAACAGTATAAAAAATTGAAGTATAGTAAATCTACAAAACAAATGGATGGTTTTAAAAATTAAAAAGCAAAAATCCCAAAAGATACAGACATTCATGATAAACCGTTTTGTAGAGAAACACTAAGTTCCTAACAGGAATTTAGAGTTGATATATTGATGAAAATTAAATCCTCTATCAACTCAATTGTTTTCACAATAATTGCAGTTTTTAAGCATACATTTTCAACTGTTTCTGCAAAATTTTCCAAACTACAATGGCTCGTTTTCATTATGGATTTCTGTGGGCAGAGTAAGTAACAAGCATGAATATTCTCAAACTGTTTTTTGGGATACAGATAGTTCCTCAGGACTTAGTATTACAGACATCCAATTTCAAATTTTTTGTACAAATTGTAGAAAAGTTGTCAAGTTGGTGATGTATTCTAAAATTTTATTGAACAACAGAATTCCTTTAACTTTATCTAAGCATACAAAATGTCTTCTCAACCACTATAGTTTTTAGTATCCTGACAATAGAATACCTGGAGCAGTTGGGAACTTAATTCCAATTCTTTCTCTACATAACTACATCAAGAGTGTCGATATCTTCAGTAGTTCTTTTAAAATAAATTTTTTAAACTACTTTTGCACACACACACACACACACACACTGTTTATAAAAAAATAGTTGATAAAACAAATTAAACTCAATGGTAATACAATTTAAGAAAAAAAATATAAAAGGTGATTGAAGTTATTTTTATTGAAAGAACTGATATTATGAAAGGTTCTATAAATTAACAAGTATCTACCATCACTATAACTGTAAGGCACAAATTGCAATAGTAGAAAAAAAAAGTATCTTGTAAAAAGTAAACTGAGGATGAAAGAATGAGTTCAATGCTGAAGCAAAGAACATCCAGCAATACTAATGATGTATATGTAAGAAAACAAAGAAAAAATCAATTCAGATTTAAAAGAGCTTACAGCAAAATGTTGTGTCAGGTGAGTGCTGTGAATAACAGAGAGGCATAGGTCTTAAATATTGAAAATCTTTGGAGGTGAATAAAAGAGGAAAGCAATTCAGACATTCTGATTGCCAAACAATGCAAGCACTAACCTATTTCAGAAAATATTTGAGAAGAGCACATGATAAAAATATCAATTAATTCTACTAATTAAATAGTTTACTTGATATGATTTATAAAAAAGAAAAATGGTTTTATCTAAATTTGAGATAAAAAATATAAACTGGTCAAATCATTTACTGTGGATATCAAAGTTACTTTCTTGATATTGGAATAAAAGAAATCCTACCCAGTCCAACAGATTTCATATCTTGCAGTTACCATTTCAATATTTCATTGATTTTTATATTTTATTTTTCTTAAAGAACATACTCTAAAATGGATTTAAAAAAAAATTATTTTCAAAACAAATGTTCAAGATATAGTCTTGGAAAATACTAAAACAAATCTTACACAAATGACATTGATGTAATAACCAAATAGTTTAAAGCATCTTATTAGGTTAGGAATGAATAATAACGCTCATTAATAGATAAAAATCCTGTAGGAAAAATCTAATAAAAGAATCTAGTGGACACATTTAGGTAACTGAGCAGAGACAAGCAGAGATCAAAGAGAAAAACATGAGTCAAGATTATTATTGCAGTTTTATGTGCAATCAACAAGGCAGTTTACTAGAGAGAAAAATCTAAAGTTATTTTTAATATAGTGGAAGTGCAAATGTAATTCAAATATCAAGAAACAGGAGGCACTTTAGAAAGTCTTAGCAACAATTTGTATTCAAACTGTAAAAATTCTAACTATTAGGAACATAACTGGAAACATATTCAAAGAATACAAATGATAAATAAAGTCATACAACCACTACTACAAAAAATAGCAGCAGTGTCAACAACATCATTAGATGACACTAGGGTCTGACATGTTTTCAGGGATAGAGCATCACTATCACAGATTACTCCAGTACTACCTTACAATAAATAACACCAGGCTTTCTTGGTTTACATCATAGTACAAAGAGTGCTTCTTAACATACGTATATTTTCTTAGTGACGATCTGAGTTTAGATAGATATGTGAAAGTTTAATTGGTAATAAAAATCTTGATATCCGACTTCAATATGGAGAGAAAAAAAAAGGTCATCCAGCCATTTCTTAAACAGTGATATCAGATCCTTGTACTTTTCAAGTGTACATTGATATCTTGAGTCAATATTTTTCTCAAAAGGAATTAACTTAATGATAAAAACTTTTTGAATCACTGACCATATCACAAGACCCACATGTTGATTGGTTAATGCTGGAAAGGTGAAATGAGGCTTCAAATCTACTTCAATGCCTCAGTCAATGCCATGATTAAACAATGTACAATTAGATTGTACTTGGATGAAAAAAATAACTCCTGGAAGGTTTCCTTTTACAAAATTTATTGTGCTGTATACAAAACTGTATTGTCAGCTTCACAACACTTTTTTGTATTCTTAACAGTGATCTTTAACATTTGGTCATGTATCCGTGAAGAGCCTTTCAGAAAATACAGGATGTAGTTGAGGGTATGTTAACTCACAAGCTAATAATTAGAGTTGTACATTAGCACAATACATATTCAAAAGGCTAAACAAGTATTTTAAGAAACAAAACCAATGACGTTAGATGTTTTGTGCATTTTCAAACTGGAAGTAATTTGTAAAGTTTATATTTTTATCCTGACAACTTTCCATGCAAACCCAATATTTTGTTAGTGAAATATAGCAGGAAAAGTTGCATAGTTAACTTCAATTTATAATGTTAAAATGTCTTGGGGAACAAAAAGTAAACTAATTTACAGTCTTTATACAGTTTAGAACTACACAATTATCTATAGAAATAAGCAAAATAACATTTAAGATAACAATGTTCCATTACTATTTCTTTTATTCTCAAAAATTTGCTTTTAGTTTAGATTGTAATGAGACAAAGCAGGGTCACTTTAATTTTCTGTGGATAGGAATAGCAATGAAATTTTTCATACTTATTTGAAAATCCTTCATAAATATTAATATTCTAATTGAAAATCAAAGTGAAGAAACTAAGATTTTTCCATTAATAATAATAATAATAAAAAGAAGAAAAGATAAATGCTGAATAAAAATGAATTTTTTCCAAAGAGTGGTAACATGAAACCAGGCAAGCAAAAAAGATTTCCAAAAATGAATTCACAATTTTCAATCAAAATTCATGAAGACATGGATTTAGTTGGAATCTCAATATATGAAAGTTCAACACTTATCAAAGAATGTTAAATAACTAAGATAAAGCTAACTGTATATATGTGGCATGATAATTAGCATTCGTGTGTGTGTGTGTGTGTGTGTGTGTGTGTATATATATATATATATATATATATATATATATATATATATGTGTGTGTGTGTGTGTGTTGGTCCCTGTGCGTTTGTGGATCGGTGGCCAAAAAGGGGATCTTATCTCCAGCATCTTTGAAGCAGCGCTGGAATGCCTAGATGACCTTCCTTTGTCTATTTTGGCATGAAGACCACATAAAGAGCTGTGCCCGTGTGAACCTGTGAGAGCGGAAGAAAGGACGAAAGATGTTAGTCAGGAGTGAGACTCCTTAGTAGAGAGATGATTCAAACCCAAGACATTGGGCTGGTCAGTCGGCTCTAAGATGTGGGACCAGAGCCGTCAGAAGGCGGTATGGAGTCAAGAACAAAGACGATGACCAGATGAGTCAGCATTTTTGGTAGCTGTGTAAGATTTTTGCCGAGTTCTCATGATAGCCACATATAAATACACACTAAACGCAAGAAAGTGCAAACTTTACCTTTCTGCATTTTACAGTTCTGAATCCGTGTTTGTCTGCTTTCTTCCTTCCACCCTGTTTGTTGTTTGGTTTTTATTTCTTTGTACAACCTGTGAAATGCCCACTTGGCTGAGTGTGAGAAGAAACAACGGGGACCACATAACTAGACAAATGGCCAAACCAAAAAAACCCAGCAGGTGGGTTGTTTCATATATATGATTTTCTTTGTCAATTAATCTAGCAAGGGAAAGAGAATATGATAAAATTGTATACACACACTTCATACATATATACAGAAATTATCAGGAGATCACTGTAAATTTCTAATAAATGTGGCAGTGTTTTTTGTTTTGTTTTTTTTTTTTACATGAAAATTTACAGAAATTTTACAAAAATGCTGATCATTAAAATATGGAGTAATTTTAAGATTCTAAGAATTTTGTTTTAGACAAGGTATTTTCATCAAGTAGTTTCTTGTATTTCTAAGTGCACAGAAGAATACTGAACCAGAGAAAAGCATCAAAAAGAATTACAAGGCCAGGTTTATCTTAGTGAAAAAGCACTGTTTTCTGGGAGAAACATTACTAAAGTTTTTCATATTTAGCTTATAACAGATTAAATATTTTATAAATGGCAAACAGCTCCAGAGAAAGCCGCTTGTACAAACCTCCATTTATTTTAAGAATCAAAATGTTACACCTCTAAGAATACAGCAATTTCCCATATATTTTATGCTACTGAAAAAAAAATAATCTTAGTTTGAAATGAATTATTAGATGTAGCTTTTAACAAGGCACTTGATGTTTCCAAAGGTTATATAATTTTCCATGCTTGAAGATAGAAGTCAATATTATGAACAAAGCTACAAATATATGCTATACGTACTGAGGAGTTATACAATGCTTTTGGTAAGGATTTAAAGATTTATTAACTTCAGTGATTAATTATACATTAGACGTTTGGAGGCTAATATACATTTACTGAAATTCTTACCAAAGACTAAGGAATTTTACTAGCATATTTCACAATAGTTTAAATTTTTTATTTTTCAGCCTGGGGTCTAAATGCAAAAAAGAAAATAAAACTTTAGGATAGCCTTTTGGTTTCTCTATTTTATAAATATTCTCAAAACTATCAATTCTAACAACTGTACAAGAAACTCAATTTCATGTAATATGATTCAAAGAAATATTTCAATTATTTTCCTAATTTTATTCTCAGATATTCAATTTCAAATTTTCATGCAATATCTTAGTTGAAATTAAGTAAATTTTTGATATTGAATTATTAGGTAAATGCAAAAGTTTCCATCATTTCTAGAAAAATTTTATACAAAAATTCAAAATATTTCGTTTTTTCTTTTTTTCAAAAAAGAATTGTACTTTTCAGGTATATCATACATTCAATCATGAAAGTCTATTTTTGATTTAATAAATTCTGTGAAGAAATTGCAAATAACTTGAATTCGTTAGGCAAGGGATTTTTACATAGAAAATAAGTGTGGGTCTGGACAATATGCTGCATGTAAGTAAGTAAAGTTGGCAACCATAATCGAGGGTGAACTGAGGACTCCTTTTTCAATAGCTACTACACCAGTGTGAAGGGGAGCACACTACTCCATTCTCTAGATTGCTCCACTTTACCCTTGATCTGTACCTTATAATGCGGAGTGTTAAGCAAGGTGGCATCAAGTAGCATTTTTAAAATCTTCGGTATGACTGGAACTGGGATTGAACCCCAGTCTTCCAGACCATTGGCGAACACTCTACTCACCAGGGTAATAAATTCGTAATTCCATAAAAGTTTACCATGCTGCAACATTAAGACATGTTATTCATTAAAACACCTAGTCAAATTCCTTGCCTAAAAGAAAAAGTTCTTTTCTGTTCCAGTGTGTCATTCAAATAAACTGCTCTCTGTTGTATTTCACAATAATTTGACCATCTTCAAGTAATTTGTAATAAAGAATTAATTCTGAATGCCAAATACTGAAAACTCCATTCTCAAGAAGATTCCATTTTGGCTGATATGTTGAAGGAAGAACATCTTGGATCTGGTTATAATTTTCTTAGTTTGGTATTCTCATGAAAAATTTATTAAATGATGATCAACATTAGCATATAAAAATTGAAAGCTTATATAGTTTAAAAGAAAAAAAAAAAGCTTTATTTTTAATTTGCTGAACTAAATGAACTCAAGTTATAAAGTTCTTATACAATGATCGCATTGATTATAAAGATTTTAAATCTCTTAATATTTAGATTGCACCAATTAACATGCATGAATTGACTGCAGCCTTCATTTACTGAGGTTTTTATGAGGAATCAGCAAATTTTGTATGCTGAGATTTGACTTAAGTCTTAATACAATACAGAACTATAATTCAGACTCAAATTAATAACAGCTGGTGAAAGAAACAAACTATATAAATAATTTGTACACGAATAAATTTTTTCATGCCATATAAAACTTAAGTTCACTCATAATTCAAAATGTAAATCTTAACTGAAACATTGCATATAATATCTATGAATTATTTTAAAGAAGGACATAAAAAGTTAATGATAATCCTGAAAATGCTGCTTTACCAATAATATAAGTAAAAAAAAGAAAAAAGAAATGTGATTTTGATAATTGATAAAGGATAAATACACCAGGGCTAAAAGAAACAAATTAGCTTAAAAAATTATTTATTTTTGACAATATTTTTGTTTGAAACAGTATTATAGAAAATATGTAAATATGCACCATGCCTCTATGCTTTGAATTTAGAATTTTTTTTCTCCTAGATTAAACTCTATCTGCCCTACTATTTATCAATAGCAAGGAGAAAAGAGGGATAAATGCCTTTTCCAAGGCCATAGGTATGTGAATGCAAACAGCTTTGCACAGGATTTAAACTTGACTTATAGACTGTCTCCTAACACAATAACTGTTACACCACATGCCTCCAACATTCATAGAAAATATACCAGTGGTAGATTAAATTTTCCAACATCATGGTGAAAATCTCTAGGTAGAAACAGAGAATTAATTTTGTTGGACATGCTACTACATACAAATATTTAATCTGAAGGCAGCTGTCAATCAATCACTAAAATCTGTGATATATTCTTGTTTTAGCAAAAATAAAGGAGGAAAAACATTTAACCCTCTTTGTTAGATAAGCAGCTTGCTAATACATTTACCTAAAGTATTTGTTAACTTAAAAAAAATAAATAAGTTAAAATCTCTAATTTATTCAAAAGCAAGATTAAAAGCAGACAAAGTAAATTTTATTAAAATATTCTAGGAGTCAGTTATTGTTTGTGAACTATTTGCTTAGTGAAGTAGGACAATATAGTATGTTTTCATAAATTACCCTGAAATTATCAAGTACAGACGGGAATTAGAAATAATGAAAATTAAGCATTTATCATAAATTTTTTTAGTAACTCTTTGAAGAATGGCAATATATCTAGAGTGTATCAAAGAGGTAGAAACTTACAGTTCATATTGGCAAGAAATGTTTGCAAGACAATATTTTTTAATAACATTTTTAATAGTTAAATTCTCAAAAGCCTGCAGATGCAAAGTAAACATGTACAACCAATAGACAAAGAGAAAGTTATTGAATAAAGTTGAAGGGTGATCAATTTTTATGCTTAGAAATACATCTAAGTTAGTTAGTTCCACACACAAGTTTTGATTAAAATATTGTTATAATCTAAGTAAAATATCTTACAAACCTTTTCTAACTCAAGTAAGAGAATCTACTTAAGTTTTGCCAGTAGTGCAGACATCAGATTTTTTAAAAGCTTATTTATTAGAGAAATAATTATGCAATGTATCCAAGAAACAACTGAATTTTATGAAACAGTATTACAAAGTTAAGATAAGAAAAGAATTACTTTGGATTAATCTCCTTATACAACCTTTCTCAGGTTCATATCATCCCTAGTAAGCCTCAAACTGTTTTCATTTCACATCCTCATTGTTAAAGTGATAAATATTTATCTGACACCTCAATTAAATTGGCCATTTCTAACTGAATCAACCAAATGTTACCACAATATGAAGCTCATTTCATTTGTTTTAATTGAGCTACAGAAAAATCCAAGTTAATAAAATTAGTATATCAAAAGAAAATACTGGCAATTCTTAAAAATATTAGAGACTATAGAAAGTGCCTATAAGTTTTAAAAAATTATTTTTCTTTGTTTTCCTGAAAAACTCAGGGATTTGGCAATATTGACTCACAAAAGAATATCTTCTAAATCTCAAACTTTATTGAAGTGTTGACTGATTCAGTAGCATCCTCGGCTTGGTGGCCATTGTTTGGTCATGTCAATTATTTGCATATAGCAGGCATGAAACATGCTACAAAGTAGACAGAAGCTATAAATGCAAAAAAAAAAAAAAAAAAAAAAAAAAAGACATTATCACTGACCATCTTTTACAAAGTTGTTAAATACTAACACAGAACAGATTAAGTTGCTTCAAAGACAAAACTATCCAAATCAAGCAATTGTTTAATCAGTTAAGTTCTGAAAAAAAGAAAAAGATTTAAGGAGAATAAACAATGAAATAGTATGACAGTTTTACTCAGTAAACTTCAAGTTTAAAAGGAAAAAAAAATCAGTTTGAGATCTTTAAAATGGAGTTTTGCATTCTGTTTTTGAATATTCATTAAAACAATTGATATAAGTTTGTGTATTTTAACCATTTCCATAAAAAGCAATTTATACTAATGTCACAGTAAAGTTAAAAACAGCAAATTAAAGAAAGAAAAGAAACAAAAACTGAATCCAAGTTGGTTCAGAGTGAGTGCATGGTGAAATAGACCTAATTGGAAGTGACTTAGAAAGAGAAAAAAAAAAAAAAAAAAAAGGAAGAGAAGAAGAAACAAAAAGGAGCCATTTCTGGCCATCAACTACTTTGTGATGTCACTACTTATTAGATTTTTTAAAAGTTCTATAACTGTTATTCTTGACCGAATCACTAATCTGTATTGTAAAAATACATATGACTGCCTAACTGAAATTGGCTTTTCAATGACCAGAGCTATACAAAGGAAATGTATTCAATATAGTTAAGAAAAAAAACAAAAAAAAAACATACATGCTCCTAAGCATCCATTATTTTTGCACGATTAAAAATTTTAAATCAAACTAATAATTATTAACTGTATTATTGTAAATATGATACAAAATAGTGGGTATAACCCATAATGATATTTAAGTTGGTACCCCCCCAAAAAAAAATTCATTAACATTTACTGTATGTTAACTTATTTTTGCTAGAGTATTTCTGGAATTTTCAAATTTTTTTATCATGTAGTATACACATTTTATTGGTCAATAGAAAGTGGTTGAGAGAACCGACTTGCATGATTAGTTTGTTACATCACTAACATATGGTACATATTTTAAAATTTAGAGTGAAACTTCAATTTTAACTACAAAGTAAGATGGCAGGTTATTTTTTCCATTTGTACTTTAGTAATTCTGAGGGTAAATTTGAAGGGAAACAGTTCCATTGTGATATGAATTGGGTGATTATTTCATACAATTTCATGAAAATGATTGATTGTATATGAACCAAAGTATATCTGAATACAATGAATAATGAATATTGATAAAAAAAAACAACAAAAAAAAAACAACATGTTTTAGTGATTATTTGCATACATAACTAATGGATATCAATTTCGACCAATTCTAACAAATTCAATATCTGCATGTTAGTGTGCAAAATTTAACCAGTACTGTGAAGTTTAAAGAGAAAGCAGAAGCTTTGTATGATTGTTTACTAAGTCACTGTTCTGAAGGCATGTCAACATCAGATGAAGTAAAATTATAATCTTAATAAAAACATGCATGAAAAGACCAAATTTCTTTCCTGCCACTCAATGAAAAGTTCAATGAAAGCTCAATTTGATAAAAACTGATGAAATTACATGTAATAATATAACCTACTTCTATTAAACTGCTAATTACTATATAGAAAATTAACCCCAAAGTAAACAAGAGCGAACAAAATGGTATTTATGAAGAACAAAAAGATAAGGTAAAATGTCTGTTAGCAATGAAAGCAACTTAAAACAAGTTTTGTTTAATAAATGGAATAAGAAAAGGCAATAAATAAAATGCAAAAGAGTGTCAGAGTTATGAAAAAAAATTAATACCCCTTACAGCAGTTACTTTCATTTCAATGAAAAGTATTCTATAGAAATATAAAAATACTTCACAAGTGAGTTCCCTAGCTACAAGCCAAGTCTTTCTGAAAATGAACTGGCTGAAAAGTTAATATTAAAAAGGTATACCTAAGATGTAAAATCTAGATAAAAACAAAGCATAAAACAAGCATGTATATTAATGGTATTGACACAAAAAAAAAAAAAAAAAAAAAAAGCCTCAGCACAGCACTGCATTGAAGACGGGAAGGATATGTAGGTAGTAGAGTCATTTATGCTTGGAAGAGTCAATATATCTTAATATGAGTAAGTAGAATGCTTGCAATGGTAGTAAAGAGTTGCAAGTACAATTCAGATGTTTCAGTTAAGAGAAGTTGCAAGAGAATTCAGAATATCTTGATAGGAAAATGCATTCTTGTCAGAGCATGATTTTGAGGTGGAGGAGGAAGGATGAAAACACCTGTGGAATACTTACAAAGGCAATATGAAAGCACATAGCATCTATGTACTTTAGATAAACTATGCAATGTGGTTCAGCTACCTTGGCAGAAGTTGCATGATACCAAATGTCATGTTATCTTTAAGCAATTAGAATTATTATACTTAAAAAATAGTACTTGTTTTAACAAGTGGAATTAGTTTTTCCTCTATAAAATAAATGCTGTAAAAAAGATTTTAAAATTTGTAATTTTCTAATGTGAAATGACTTGTACTGGCTAGACAGTTTTAAGTGACCTATTATTACAGACAGTTGGGAGAGTAAAGCAAATGCAGCTTATGTACATCTGAATTAGAATATAACAGAAACAGTTGTGTACTTAAATGCGATTTATTGGCAATCTATTTGTCAGCTACATGTCTCACAGAAAATATTTTTGTGGTTAAGTCAACTGCACATTTGACTCAAAAAAGATTAAACTAGCAAACAATTGAGCACATATTACAGTTGAACTAAATATTCTCATTAGTTCAGAACATTGTTATTTTGGATTTCGATTTTTACAAAAGAGATTAAAAAGCAACTAACAAAAAAAAAACAGAAACTGAAAGATCAAGTCAGTATGACATGCATTTTAAGATTTGCTCCTGCTGCTTGCATATTTCTGCTAGGATTCTCTATTAAAAAGATCAGATTTCTGATGAAATGTGTGACTGACTTCAGCATAGACTGTAGAGAGAAGTAAGGGAACAATTCCAAACTATTTTCTAAATTAGAAAACATAAAAAACACAGCTAAACAGGTTCATATTGTAAATCTAAGCACCCCTCCACTAAAAAAATGACAAAGCTGTGGTGAAGGCAACCGTTTTATGTAAAGATGAAAATCAAAACTAGAGAAGGAAGTTCTAGCATCAAACCCCAACTGATTTCTAGGTATCCTCGGATAAGAGAAGGTACTCTATAATAAAACCTGCAGTTTGCATTGTCACCAGGTATTTTGCTATGCTTGTCATCATGCTGTAGCTAGTAAACCTATAAACCCAGAGAGTGGCATGTGTCATGCAAACATATGTCACTATAATCCAATGATATATAGATGTCTTAATAGATTTTTCACAAGTTGAATTAATAATTGGTCACAATATTTGAGTTATAATTCTGGAAGTAAAAAAGCTATCATCTGTCAAGTTGTGGCAGTCATCATTTTACCACCTATTTCAACTTTAAGACAAAACTATTTGAATGATTTTATTGAAAGTTGAACTCTAAAATTGTATCTTTTATACTTAGCAAAACTTGTATCCAGTCATCTTATGTTCATAAACTTTAAACAATTTTATAAATCACCAGGCAATCTTTTGTTTTTGTTTTGTGGCATATCAACTATTGTAGGTTATTTAATGCCAAATCCTGTTTATACATATATATTAAATACATGATTGGTAAACGTTTTAATAACATTTCAATCAAGCCCAAGTTTATTTTTTGTACACACTGACATGGTTTTAAGTATTGCTACATAAGTCACAATTTACCATCAGCCATTTGTTTACACACATTTGATTGGTTGTTGGTTGGTTGGTTGTTTGGGATTCATGGCATATGAACTTTTGTAGGTTATTTAATGCCAAATCCATTTTTATATATAGTTCTATTTCAAACAATTCAGTTTAGCATGAGTACACAGTTTGTCAAAAACATTTCTATTTCAAGATAATCAGTTTGAATTCAGTTTAGCATAAGTATAGATTTTGTTTCCACACATTTAAATGTCAAAACAGCTCTATATTAAACAATTCAGTTTAGTGTAAATACTGTTTAATTGTCAAAAACATTTCTATTTTAAGTCACTCAGTTTAATCAAACAGTTCTAATACAAACAATTCAGTTTAGCATAAGTTTGAAATTTAGTTCTATTTAACCCATAGATAGGGCCTATCTGGTGCTACCATTCTGGTAGTGGACCTGGGAGCAATGGCAATAAAGGGGTGCTCTGCATTCCCCAAAGCCCCAGCATCACTGGAACCTCACCATCAGATTGTTTAGTGTCATATGCAGGACACTTGTTGTGGGGGGATGTTTTACCCCTCTGCAGAGGTGCAGTCAGTGTAGTTTACAGCCCCAGCTGACTGGGCAATACACAGAGTTAATGTCAAACAGTTTTATTTCAGATAATTCAGTTTAGCATAAGTACACAGTTTAAATGTCAAAATAGTTCTGTTTTAAAGATTTTAGTTTAGCATAAATACACAGTTTAAATGCAAAAAAACAGTAAACACAAGAAACCATGGATTAGTTCTATTTAACCCATAAATAGGACCCTTATCAGGTGCTACCACTCCATGCCAGAGTGGACTTGGAAGTGATGGCAACAAAGGAGTACTCCATATTCCTCAAAATTCCAGCATTACTGAAACCTCACCATCAGATTGTTTAGTATCATATCCAAGACACTTGTTGGGGGGGAGGATTCTTACCTTTGTAGAGAAGCAGTTGGTGTATTCTACAGCCCCAGCTGACCGGGCAATGCACACATTTGAATAGATATACATGATATATGTAACATTAGTTAGTTAGTAATTTCATTTTAAAATGAGTAAGAACTAATTTGTTCGCACACTAGTATTGCTATCGTTTCAACACAGTTAAATGGTTTTAATTATTGCTATCATTTATTCTATTCAAATTAATCATTTGTTTGTACACAGTGAAGTGGTTACAAGTACTGTTATTAACACTGATTATTCCGTCCAACACAGTGAAATGGTTCCGTCTTACTCCTCTGCAGAGATGCAGTCGGTGTATTCAACAAATCCAACCGACTGGAGTAGAACACAGATGATTCCAAGTATTGGTAGGTACTGCTAACAAATTAATTAAACAGTCATTTGTTTACACAGATGATCCCAGTTGTGTTTCAACTAAGCATAAGTAATTTGTTTACATAGTTTAAATGTCAAACAGTTCTATTTAACTCATAGATTGGACCCCATCAGAGGCTACCACTCTGGGTCAGAGTGAATCTGGGAGCAATGACAGTGAAGAGGTACACCACATTTCCTAAATCTCCAAGGCTGGAGCCTGACCATCACATTGTTTAATGTTGTATCCAGGACACTTGCTGGGGGAGGAGAATACTGCTCTGTAGAGATGCAGTCGGTGTATTCTACAGCCTCAGTTGATTGGGCCTCACCAGCCAATGTAAATCTACTTTTAAGTCATGAAAAAGTAACATTCAATAAGTAAGAGTAAAGTTGGCGACCATAGTCGAGGGTGACCCGAAGGCTCCCTTTTCGATAGCTACTACACCAAGGTGTAGGGGAGGGCGCTACTCCCTCCCAGGATTGCTCTACTTTACCCTTGATCCGTACCTTATAATGCTGAGTGTTAAGCAAGGAGGCATCAAGTACCATTTTTTGAGTCTTTGGTATGACTCGACCAGGGATTGAACCCAGGTCTCTCGGCCCATTGGCGAACACTAACTGCTAGGCCAATAAATGTTAAAAAAAACAACAAAAATTACTGCAATTCATATAGTTTAGTTCTATTGAAAAACTTGTAAGTCATATGATACTAAAATGTTTTTGTTCAATGAAACAAAGCCTTATTCAAAAGGACATTGTCCAATCCCTTTATTCTATTCTTTTTGGTGTACCATGACATTCCATTTAGTTTGGCCAAACTTTTTTCTTTGATCATTTAAAAAAAAAAAAAAAAAAAAAAAAAAAAAGTTACATTTTCTATTTAAGATTTTTTTTACCTTTCAAAATGTTTGATTTACTAGTTTGGCAATAATCCAATATAAACTTTCAAATGTCTCGTAGTTTGCTAGTTGTTCATGTTTTACATCCATAAATAAGAATAGCAAATAGTCATTCATCTTGAATTCATATAATTACATCTAGTATCTAAAATTTGTCCTTGTTATCTTTGTTTCAAGTGTCAAAACATAAATCATTATAATGGTGAAAGTAATAGTCATTGACTTTTTAAAAAAATTCTTAATATAATTTTAGTTTGGTTGGGTTTTATGGCTTAACCATTGTTGGTTATTTAAATGCTAAATCCTGTTTATACTTATATACTAAATATGATTTGTAAACATTTTGTGGATAAAATTTTTAAATGTGTCAGCTCATTTTTTGCAGACAGTTAAATGGTTCCAAGTATTGCTATGTATCACTAACAATTCAATTAAACATCAGTTATTTGTTTACACACAGTTAAATGATCTAATAGTTCTATTTCAAATAATTCAGTTTAGCATAAGCTATTTTTTTGCACATAGTTTCAATGTCAAACAGTCCTATATGCCCAATAGATAGGACCCTATCAAGTGCTACCACTCCAGACCAGAATAGACCTGGGAGCAATGGCAACAGAGTACTCTGCATTCACCAAAGCTCCAGCATTACTGGAGCCTCACCATTAGATTGTTTCATGTCATTACCAGGACATTCGGAGGTGGTCTGACTCCCCTGCAGAGATGCACTTGGTGTATTCTACAGCCCCATCTGTTTGGGCTGTATACAAGTTTGAGTAAAAACATTGATACAGTCATGATTTTAATATTTTTTTCTAGTAACTCCATTTAGAGAAAAAAATGCAAAATTAACCATGTTGAAAAAAAAAAAAAAAATCTAAATCCCCCCCTGTTAATTCATGTATTTATAAAGGTGTATGTATACAAAGGTAGTTTAAAAAGTTCAAAGCCTCATCAAGAAAGAAGGGCTATAGTTGAACACTTGTTATGGCACTTTGTATAAAACTAGAAAACCAATTCAGATTTAGTTGTCTTAAAAATCTGAATATGAGCACAGGTAAAAATCATACATAATAGTAGTAATTCTAACCAAAGTAAGAACATTAAGTTTATAATACCCAAAAATTCACTCTGAATTGTCCAGCAGGACACATGGTGTAACGGTTATAGGCATTTGTCTCCTTAAAAGCTCAGGGAACTATCATCTGAAGGTT
The DNA here is from genome assembly GCA_963585895.1 of Sepioteuthis lessoniana. Classification (NCBI taxonomy): domain Eukaryota; kingdom Metazoa; phylum Mollusca; class Cephalopoda; order Myopsida; family Loliginidae; genus Sepioteuthis; species Sepioteuthis lessoniana. The sequence goes on from CAUZXS010002666.1 coordinate 105,198, forward strand.
GCAGGTTCAATCCTCACTACAGGCGAGTAATGATACAGGAATACTTATCACTTGTACTTGGTTATACGGAACCAGAACAGGCGACCCTCGTGGTTTCAATAAAGGACGTAGTTCCGTGAAGGTTCCTGAGTTCGACAAACACCTGAAGAAGGCCAAAGGACATATCAGCTGAAACATTGTGAAAATAATAAAGATGAAGACAATAGTCCAAAAAACCTTAATAATTCAGATTTGTCTTGATTTCTGTGCAGGTAAGGCTCATACAAAAATAGGAGGTATGCAACAAATCTAAAATCTGGGTAAAGCTTCCAACTTTTGGAATAATATTTTTGTGTGTAACAGGACTGTACTGTGTGAGCTATGGGTAAAAGTGAGCCTTCTATAACAATTGCCTTTTTTTCACATGCTTTTGTTTACGAATCTTTTTCACATCATTTAGGCATGAGCATTGAAGAACAACAATTTTTGGTCTGGTTGGGGAAAACTCCATCACAAGCACTTGAAATGTTTCAGCAAGTGTATAGAGATAACACCTTTTATGCACATGTGGTTTTTGAGTGGCACAAGAGGTTCAAAGAGTTGTGAGGAGGTGAAAGTTGACTTTAAGAGCAGGAGGCCTTCAACAAGCAGGACTGAAGTCAATATTGAGTGGATAAGGCAGGTGAAGTGTGGCAATTGTCAGTTCAAATGATTGCAAGTCAGCAAGACACGAAAAAGGACAGTTTAAGATTATCACTGAAGATAGGGGCATGTCTGAAAAGTAACGAGACTGGGTGGGCAGAGCATCTGGCAGTTCCTGGCTGAGAGGAACATTGTCATACTGGAACTTCCCTATTTACCTGATCTTGCACCATGAGACTTTTCTCCAAGCTCAAGTGGATCATCAAGGGGACTCATTTTGAAGGTGTAGAAACCATCGCCAAAGCCATAACAGTTGAGCCGAATAGCATTCCAGCCGTGCATAGAAACAGAACAATGGGAAAGTTAATTAGATTTGAGGAGGATTACTTTGAATAGGAAAACCAAGTAGCTTGTTGTTTGGACTTGTGACAGCAGCCTATTACTTTTCTGACACTATATACTTTTTTAGAAAAGATTACTTTTGATTTATTAGAATTTAGCTCCAACCCAATTAGAAGTAGCTATCTCATTCCTTGCTTAGTATGTTCCGAGTCACTTTTTAAGCATGTCAAGCACCATATGCTATTTGCACTGGATCTCCTTCATGGCATCAAAACAATGACCCTCTAGCTTGATATTTATCTTGGATAAGAGCAAGAAGTTGCAAAGAGCCAAATCTGATGAGTAGGCCGAGTGTAATGATTATGCTAGTACAGCACAAAGAAAAAAAGCAAAAAGCAATAAAAACAAAAAACAACCAGTGTTTTCAATGCTATGTGAGGATTGCCTAAACTGATCCAATCATTGACAATATCTACAATATCAATAGCGATCTGATGATTCTGATGCACAATTTGTCCTGTTTTTTGTGTTTGTTGAAGATGAACAACACTCTTGATCATCATCACATGATGTTCCAACAGCCATTAAGTTTGAGTGCCACTCAAAAACACCTCATTTGGCTCATTGCTATAGGCCTATCAGAATAGTTGGCATTAGGAAAGTCCCAATTCACCAAAGACCAACATTAGCATTAGTATAACAGATATATGAACATGGAACAATATGGACAGAAAGACAAAACCAAATTTTACATGCAAAACTTTTTATAAATACATACATTCCAGTCGTATTAAAAGAAATATACAAACATGTCACAACAGCTAAAACTACCCTTATAATTCCATGAACAAGCAGTTAACAAAATAACATAATATAACCTTGTGGCTTTACCTTTTCCTGGCAGAGTCAGAAACAATGTCTCTACTGGTCAAACACCAGAAGCAAAGATGTTGAGAATATTTCTGAGATTCATGACATCTTACAATGCCCTTAACAGACGATTCTCAAAGAGAGATAATCATTTATTGTATCCCTACAGGTCTATATTAACATTTCAAGAGTAGATTTCCCAAGTGTAAGACAGAATTTGATGTTTTTATTTAATCTTGAGATCACATAACAGGTGTGTAACAGGTTTGAATGGTCACATGATATGCTGATTCATTTACAATCACTGCTCAGCTCCTACTGTTCAATGGCTTAGCTGTCCGCTTTGAACCAACTAAAAACTTTCATTGCAGTCATAGCAACATTAATCAAAATGTTTATGTCTTAATTATTCACAAATGCTTTTCAAGCAAAGATAAATTATCTTTTTGAAAGCGAGTTGTAGAATTTAGTTGGAGTGGGGGAAAAACCAAAAACAAGCAAACAAATAAAATTTTAACATTGATGTAAAAAAAAAAAACACTTATAATATGTTGAATTCAAGTGAAAAAACCCAAAGGTGTTGAAATTGGTCCGCTAGTTTGTAATCTTTGATGAAAGTCATATAGTTGAGAATTTCAACACTTCTCCAATTTGTATTTTGGTCCTAACTATACATGAATTTGATCAGTTTTAAGCTAAAATGTTCTCGGTATCACCAGAAACAGGAAGGAGGATTCCAGTGTGCTCCCCACTCTTGATATCTTTAAAAACACTACCTGAAGATTAGGAAATTCACATGCTATGTTTCAAAAACATTTTCCTCTTTAGACAAAGAATCTAAAGAAATAATTGTTTTTGATTAACTTATGTTAAATTAGGTACCCACTTTTTTGTGAGTGGGGATAACTCTACAGACACATTTTGTGTTTTCTGGATAAATACCTTTCTAGTAAATTTAAGCAAATATATACTGGAGGGAGGTCTCTTTTTGCCTCTTTGTGAGGAGGTCTTAAAAACACTCCTTGAGGTCAAGAGAGTTCACATGTTAACTTTCAAGATTGGTTCATTTGTTTAGGACTTAATAAATATAGTAAATTTGGCTATATATATATATATATATATATATATATATATATATATATATATATATATATATATATATATAATTAACTTAAATCACTAGTCGAAAATCTTCTACTAAAGTTTCACCTTAACGGATCATCAGGAAGTTTCGCCTAAACCATTCTAAGGAGAAATTGCCTTTATTCACCAAAAACCTCCACCTATCCTAAAATTTGCATTAAAAAAAAAAAAAAACCTATAACATTTCCTAAGTAACCACGCTCTTTTATGTTTACAACTATTCAACACCTCCGATCTTTTGTTTAGCATATTCTTACTTTTACAATCTGCTATTATCAATTTTTCCTCCATAGAAAGATTACAGGTTCTATTACCTGCCCTATATTTGCGGCATTTCTTTATTACTTCCCATTTCATTATCGGATCTACTCCCATTTTTTCCTTAATCTCCCACACATAACTAGATAAAGCAGTGCTATACCTATATCTTTCGTGCGAAAAACTTGTTCTATGGTTATAGTACCTAGTTTTAAAATCCCCTTGGGTTGACCCAAAATATATCTTTTTATCTCTCTTATTATTCGAATCAGTATATACCTCTACTTTATACACTACACACTCCTGCTTACACTTTCCCTCGAGAGGACACCTAACCTTATCCCTACAGTTGCATTTGTCAATCACCTTATGCTTCTTTGTACCTAATTTGGCTATATTACTCCTATTTATTATTCCATTAATGTTTGGCATGCAACTGTAACTTAATTTAATACAATTCTTATTAAATATCTTATATAATTGGCTCCCACTAGGGAAGTTTCTTTTTAATATCTTGAAGAACTCTTTTCCCAAGTTATTAACTACTTCCATGTTGTAAGGGGGATTAAACCATAAGATTTTTCTAGGTCTATTTCTCCTACCTTGTGTTCCAATTCTATCCCTATTCTTATATTCTAAATTAACCCTATATCCGTCATTTTTAGAGCCTCCTCACATTCCTGCTTAGTTCGTTCAAAAATTTCCCTGTTGGAGGAGTTATTAGATAATCTATGCTCTATTCCTTTAGGTACATGTTTAAAGACCTGTATTGGGTGATTAGATCCCCTGTTTACATAACGCAGATCCTGGTTCCTTTTTCTAAATGGAGATACTGTTCCACTATATAAGTTTAAAGTAATATCAAGATAATCAGTTATTTTTAAATCTGTTGTTACATCCAACCTAAATCCAAAGTCATCAAACAGCTTATACAATTTTTTTCTAATCCCATCACACTTCCTCGGCGTACTTTTATCCACTATAATCAGCCCGTCGTCCCTATACAATACATGATTATTAGGTTCCATAATCTTATTAATGTTATATAGTAATACACATCCGACGAGTTCACAAATTTCCGCACCATCATATGCTCCGATCGAAACGTCAAAATTTCCACCCTCCCCTTTTTTTATCCATACATTATCTTCATAATATAACAATGTTTTACGACAATGCTTAATTATTTCCACCTTATCTAGAGGTATAATCATATATTCCTGTAATCTTTGTATGGAGGAAAAATTGATAATAGCAGATTGTAAAAGTAAGAATATGCTAAACAAAAGATCGGAGGTGTTGAATAGTTGTAAACACAAAAGAGCGTGGTTACTATATAATTAGGAAATGTTATAGGGTTTTTTTTTTTTTAAATTTTATTTTTATTTATTTATTTTATTCTATTTTTTTTTATGCAAATTTTAGGATAGGTGGAGGTTTTTGGTGAATAAAGGCAATTTCTCCTTAGAATGGTTTAGGCGAAACTTCCTGATGATCCGTTAAGGTGAAACTTTAGTAGAAGATTTTCGACTAGCGATTTAAGTTAATTCTATAATTGGCTCCATTGTTTAATGTTGAGCACTTTAGTAATTATAGCATTGCAGTATTCGCGGAGGGTTTTTTGGTTTTCTTTTGGCCACTGACTTAGTACCCCTTGATTTTTTTCAAGGAGTAGGACGAGGTTGGTCTTTTCTTTCTTTTTTACCCCAAAAAACTTTTTTCTTTTTCCTCTGGACCGTGATTCGAGATTTTTTTTCTCTTGTTCCTGGCCAGGGGTTTTTAGTTTTTTTCTGGTACCGTGAATACTGGTAGATAATTGATTAGTAAATATTGAAGCTCTGGAGTTGTCCATTGAGCACTTTCTTTGCTCTTGTTACTATGGAGAGAGCGAACATCATACAAGAACATACCAATACCTGATAGGCATCAGTATAAGTTAGTTCTGTTGAGGAGGATAGAATCCTTTATAAAAAATATGAGGTGGAAAGCATATTTTTTTCTCAATACAATTAACTATATAGAAAAAGAGGGAAGGGAGAAATATGGGTTTAAAACCACGAAACACCCCCCCATATCAAAGAGATGGAAAAATTTGAGGCTGAAATGATAGGAATGGTTAAGGAGATAAAATTTAGGAAAATGCGCAATAATATTCAACAAAAAATGTATGAGGATATGAGGAAATTTAAGGAGTCCGGAAAAATATTTGTAAAGTCAGATAAGTCGGGCAATTTATATAAGATAGAAAAGGAAAAATATAGGCAAATGATATTTAAGGAGGTGGTTAAGAACTATAAGAAGGCACCACCTAATCTAGAAAAAGAGTTAAATAAGGAAGCAAAGATGTTGGTGCATAAATTAGGTATTGTTGATAGGGTAGAAAAATACAATACCAAGAATTGTTTTATTACTATAAAAGACCACAAAAGTAATTTCAAGACGAGTCCAGAATGTAGGCTCATTAACCCGGCCAAGACTCAAATAGGTAGGATTAGTAAGATAATCGTACAAGAAATATGTGAATCACTTAGAAGGGCATTGAGCATCAACCAGTGGAGGAGCACTAATGATTGTATTAAGTGGTTTGAGGAGTATGAGAAGGATAATAGGTGCTCCTTTATTAAGTATGATATAAAGGATTTTTATCCTTCAATAACAGAAAAGACATTAGATAGGGCTTTAGATTTAGCTAAAGAATATATGATTATACCCCTAGATAAGGTGGAAATAATTAAGCATTGTCGTAAAACATTGTTATATTATGAAGATAATGTATGGATAAAAAAAGGGGAGGGTGGAAATTTTGACGTTTCGATCGGAGCATATGATGGTGCGGAAATTTGTGAACTCGTCGGATGTGTATTACTATATAACATTAATAAGATTATGGAACCTAATAATCATGGATTGTATAGGGACGACGGGCTGATTATAGTGGATAAAAGTACGCCGAGGAAGTGTGATGGGATTAGAAAAAAATTGTATAAGCTGTTTGATGACTTTGGATTTAGGTTGGATGTAACAACAGATTTAAAAATAACTGATTATCTTGATATTACTTTAAACTTATATAGTGGAACAGTATCTCCATTTAGAAAAAGGAACCAGGATCTGCGTTATGTAAACAGGGGATCTAATCACCCAATACAGGTCTTTAAACATGTACCTAAAGGAATAGAGCATAGATTATCTAATAACTCCTCCAACAGGGAAATTTTTGAACGAACTAAGCAGGAATGTGAGGAGGCTCTAAAAAATGACGGATATAGGGTTAATTTAGAATATAAGAATAGGGATAGAATTGGAACACAAGGTAGGAGAAATAGACCTAGAAAAATCTTATGGTTTAATCCCCCTTACAACATGGAAGTAGTTAATAACTTGGGAAAAGAGTTCTTCAAGATATTAAAAAGAAACTTCCCTAGTGGGAGCCAATTATATAAGATATTTAATAAGAATTGTATTAAATTAAGTTACAGTTGCATGCCAAACATTAATGGAATAATAAATAGGAGTAATATAGCCAAATTAGGTACAAAGAAGCATAAGGTGATTGACAAATGCAACTGTAGGGATAAGGTTAGGTGTCCTCTCGAGGGAAAGTGTAAGCAGGAGTGTGTAGTGTATAAAGTAGAGGTATATACTGATTCGAATAATAAGAGAGATAAAAAGATATATTTTGGGTCAACCCAAGGGGATTTTAAAACTAGGTACTATAACCATAGAACAAGTTTTTCGCACGAAAGATATAGGTATAGCACTGCTTTATCTAGTTATGTGTGGGAGATTAAGGAAAAAATGGGAGTAGATCCGATAATGAAATGGGAAGTAATAAAGAAATGCCGCAAATATAGGGCAGGTAATAGAACCTGTAATCTTTCTATGGAGGAAAAATTGATAATAGCAGATTGTAAAAGTAAGAATATGCTAAACAAAAGATCGGAGGTGTTGAATAGTTGTAAACACAAAAGAGCGTGGTTACTTAGGAAATGTTATAGGTTTTTTTTTTTTTTAATGCAAATTTTAGGATAGGTGGAGGTTTTTGGTGAATAAAGGCAATTTCTCCTTAGAATGGTTTAGGCGAAACTTCCTGATGATCCGTTAAGGTGAAACTTTAGTAGAAGATTTTCGACTAGCGATTTAAGTTAATTCTATAATTGGCTCCATTGTTTAATGTTGAGCACTTTAGTAATTATAGCATTGCAGTATTCGCGGAGGGTTTTTTGGTTTTCTTTTGGCCACTGACTTAGTACCCCTTGATTTTTTTCAAGGAGTAGGACGAGGTTGGTCTTTTCTTTCTTTTTTACCCCAAAAAACTTTTTTCTTTTTCCTCTGGACCGTGATTCGAGATATTTTTTTTCTCTTGTTCCTGGCCAGGGGTTTTTTGTTTTTTTCTGGTACCGTGAATACTGGTAGATAATTGATTAGTAAATTCATATATATATATATATATATATATATATCTCCTATGAATCAAAGACATCATAGGTGTCACTCAAACGAATCGAGCTAGGCTGGGTAGCATGAGCAACAAGGTATTCTCCAAAGTGAAAAAGAGACATGGTGAGCAAAGTCAGAATGTTTGAGGAGAGCAAAGAACAGTCAGTGCTGTTACTCAGTCCAAACAATGTGCTTGGACAAAATGGAATCATATCAAACCAATTAAATTATCGTGACAATCCTTAATTGTAATGGAACCTCTGGCAATATCGTATCTCTGCTTTTCATGTAAAAGTGATTGGGGTACCTTGTGCTATGTACTATCTGCATGTCCACAATTGCTTCAGATGTACACATGGCGACATAACAAGGTGTTAGGTGGTCATAGAGTTGTTAAGAGCATAATGTGAGACAACAAACCAGCAAGCCAAGCAACCCATAATTCAGTTTCACAAGGAAGATGAATGCCCTGTAAGGAAACAAAAAAATTCCAATATGAAGCTGAATGAAGCTAGTGACTGGAAAGTTTCAGTGGATCTCAAGACATCTTTACAATTTCCAGTTCACATTCAAACAGAGAGGTGGCCAGACATTGTAGTGTGGTCCGATTCATAGAATTGACTGTACCCTTGGAAGAAAACCAGGAGGAAGCACACAAGCGGAAGAAAAACCAATATGAGACACTGAGTGCCGACTGTGTAGGAAAGGGTTGGATATGCCATGTGATTCCTATTGAGGTTGGTTGTTGGGGTTTTCTAGGACACTCAGTCATTTTGTTTTTTCTAAAAAAGGAATCTCTGGCTGCAGTTTGAAAGTTGCCTCATATAGTCTTCAGACCAGAGCACAATATACATTAAGTTGGATTTGGTCGAGAATGAAAAGTCTTCATCATGAATGAAATACATGCTGAAACACCATTCCCGTGTGATTAAGTAACATCAAGAAACAGTTACTGTAAGCGTGTAATGACATCAACGGCCCAAAGTAAACGCGTTTAAAAAAATCCCAAGCAACACTAAAAATGAAGATGAATGTACAATGTAATCTGTTTTTAGTTCATCTGGCATATATATATATATATATATATATATATATATATATAAAAAAAAAATTCTTTTAAATACCCAATCCAGTGACAAAAGCTGTTTGGTAGTGCCAGTACTGCTTTGAGCTACTGAAACTTATTATCCCTGGTTGGCGGCTGATGAGTGCAGGGTATTGCAAGTGCTTTCACACGTATGAAAAAAAATTATATATAAAGTTGTCAACCGTAGTCGAGGGCGACCAGAAGGCTCCCTTTTCAACAGCTACTACACCGAGGTGTAGGGGAGGGCGCTACTCCTTTCCCTGGATTGCTCCACTTTACCCTTGATCCATACCTTATAATGCTGAGTGTTAAGCAAGGAGTTATCAGGTCCCATTTTAAAAGTTTTTGGTATGACACGACCTAGGATTGGACCCAGGTCTCCTGAACCATTGACCAACACTCTACCCATTAGACCAAAGAGCTGGTTATATATATATATATATATATATATATATATATATATATATATATATATATATATATATATATTAGACACACACACACCCCAATTTCATCTGTCCATCCAAATGTATTATGCTGAAAAACTATTTTGTAGAATTTACTTAGAATCAGCATAGTTCAAAACTGCACAGAAACAAGCTACCAGCTTAACCAATAGGCTACACAAACATCTACAGATATGCATAAAAAATTGACTAATTTCTACAAACACTTACAAAAAACTAGTTCATTGGTTAGTTTTATGGCAGGTATGTTAACCCTTGAGTAATTCATGCTGAATCAGTTTAACAATTATGTCTTCCATTATATATGGTACAAAAAAGTATCTTTGCATAATCAAGCAAGTAAAAGCTTCAAACTAAGTCGCAATATCAAAGTTATAAGAGTCAATGAATGAATGTAGTTCACCAAAATTTTAGACATTATCTCAGATAGGTCTAATATGGGACCCTATCAAGTACTACCACACCAGATCAGAAAACTTTATAGTAAGGCAACAGAGGTATTTCTCCCTTCCTTAGAGCTCCAGAATAGGAACTTCACTAACGGATGCAATTTCGTATCATACCCAGATATGTTGGCATGTTATTCAACTAAATTTTTTAAATCTGGAAGTTTATTAAAAAACAAAACAGAAAATTTCCACTTTATTAATTTTTTCTTTTAAATCATTTCTGGTTCCAATGGAATGATTTGAGGAAATAAAACACACAAAATAGTAATTTAAGTTCTCCACTTGAATTTTTTCAATTATTTATGAGGAATGTATCGTTAGATTCCCTTTTAAAAATAAATTTCCCAATTTAAGTTGTTTTGAATTCTAAATAATTCAAATTTTAGAAAAATTTCTCAAAATTAAAAAAAGCAGATTAAAAAAATAGATAAAATTGTACAAAAGTACATTTCAAAATGAGTTTGCCAAATTCTTTAGAATTCTACATAATTAAAATCTCGTAAAACTAACTTTTTTAGAGAATAGGCAGCAGAAAAGTTAGCTATATACTGAATATGTATATGAATATTGTCAAGTATTATGCTTGTATAGAAATAAACTACTAAAACAAGCTTTTTAAAATCCAGTCAAACTTTCATGTTCTGATCCTTTTATTCAGGTCAAAGAAGATGCTAATTAGTGTTTGAAAAACATAAAACTGGAAAAAAATATATTCATAGAACAATTTGAATATGCATGAAACTAAACTAAATCTGATGGGAGAGGAAAAAAGTTATTGGAAGTGCTATTTCTGCCTCAATGAAAACCTTGTTGGTTGTAAATTCATTTAAAAAAATGTATAACTAAACATATATGGATATGAAAAGTGATAATCTTGTATCTTTTTTGACCTATTGGACAAGATGATCCGTTATATGAAATTTAATTGTTATATCAACATTAATTGCTACAAGTATTTGAAAAGTGCTGGTGAGAAGAAAAGTAGCATAACTCAAAATGTCAATGAAAAATTAAGAGATGCTCAACAAAACTTTCATAAAAATTGTAACTTTAACACAGTAATGTTTATAATGTTAGAAAATTCAAATAAGTTTAATAGTTTGCTTAAATGTTTAAGAGCAAGTATCGTGATATTTGAACAATTTGTTTAACATTTTTATATTCATTTGCTTCCTACAGCATTTGAACCTCTCTCAGTAATAGAAACTAGGTCTTTCATGAAAAGATCAAATATTCTTTTTTTTACAATATTCAATAAATAACAGTAAATGATCCAGCAAATGGAAAATTTATTCAGTACTCTTTTGATGAACATGTCAAGAATAATAATATAGCTACCAGAGTCTTGCAGTAAACAAACTCTTTGAAGTAGGCAATATATTATAACATCAGAGATGTTGTAATGCATCAAATTACATTGGTTTTCCAGATATAAAAGAAAAATTACCTTAAACACCATGGAACAATTTTAGGATCCATCTTTAGTAATATTTTAACCAGATCATTTTAAAAGGGACAAATCTTAATACTTTCTGCAATGATCAGAATCTAACAAAGTGTTTTTTTAAAACGAGTTATTTCAACTAATAGCTTTTAAAAGAATGACAAATGTAACTTTCTCATAGCAGTAAAATTGTAAATCTAAATCTTTTCAATTTAATTTTAAACATATCTTAAAATATTGTCAATGCATGTTTGATCAGTCTAACTTGTACCTTTCTCTGTTCAGATGGAAAGAGAGGGTCTCTTTTTGGCAGTGTAAAGCAAAGGAGAGAGAAAAAAAAAAAAAAAAAAAAAAAGCAATACTTACATCAGTTATTCTTTTTTTTTTTTAGTTATTCCCATAGTTTTTTTTCCGAATATCTTATGTGGAAATATTTAAAAAATTTTTTGTTGAATTTCTCAACTCTTGTTAAGCAAAGAAAACCACTGTATTAACTTGACTTATGCAACAGACAGATAAACTGATAGATACTGCTTCCTTCACTATTTAAGGATGCTCTATAAATTATCTGGACCATATCCAAGAGGGAGTAATGTATACCCTTCTCACTACTTGGTCTGTGGCACTGTGTTAAAGTGACAGACTGTGATATTGTGGTTAGCAAGTTCAAACTCTAATCGCACTATTATGTTCACTTTCAGACTGATACTCTTGGGAAAGGTATGAACCTCTTTATCCCCCAAATATGGGTTAAATAGTACCACTATTGTTCTTCTACAAGGATAGCTTTGGAATAACCCATGAATGTTAAAATGTCATTAAATAAGGAAACTAAACCTTCACTAGCCCAGTTGGTTGGGATTGTAAAATATGCCGACTGTATCTCTGCAGAGGGATAAGTTCTCCTAATGAGCGTATTGAACATGATACTAAACTGTTTCTGATGGTGAGGATTCAGTCTTAGAGCTTTGTGGGAATGTGGAGTACTCCTTCATTGCCATTACTCCCAGGTTCACTCTGACCCAGAGTGGTAGTACCTGTAGGAGTCCCATCTATGGGTCAAATAGAAATATTCAATAATTTTCTGTACTTGAAACCATTTAGCTATGCGCAAACAAATAAATAATATTGAAAAGAATTATCAGTGTTAGTTGTACTTTAAGCCCTTTAACTGAGTACTAATAAAACTATTCATGTTAGATAGCAATGTGTACTGGCTTGTTTAAAGATTGTTACCTACAAACTATTTGTTTACAAATCATCTATTTTTGATTTAAGTATAAATAGGATTTGACATTATATAATCAATAAGGGTTGATATGCTGTAAAAAACAGCCAACCAACCAAACCTCACTACAGTCGATCATAGATTTTTCTACCTTTTCTTTGGATATGGGTTTCTCATGTTTCTTAGTCACTTTTAGATTGTACATTTCTGTATTAATGCTTTAAACTTCAAAACATTTAAATATTTCACTTAAAAAAATTAAAGAAATTAAAGATTCTAATCTGTATTTAAGAGATAAAAATTATAGGAGATAAACTTACTTGATGTTTTAGTGCATATATTAATTAGCCATCACCTCCATCATGACCAGGTATGAGAAGGTTAATTTTCAAGAGAGTAAAGCTGGTTTGAATTCAGCTTTCCTTTTCAACAGGTTGCCATACCCAAGAATGAAGTTTGCCTGACATTTTACCCATAGCTGGGTGGACAATAGATTCATGCCTTTCTCAAGAGCATAAGCACAAAGTGAAATGCAAATGGCCTCATCCATGATTTAAACTAGTTGCCAATTCAAACTTTTAATCTATGTACATAATTACATTTTCAACCTAATTATCTTAGCATAGATGAGAAATTTACTTAATTGCATAAAAGATTTTATCAGGTAGGTGTATTTATAATAAAAAATGGAGAATCAAAGGCTAATTATAGGTATGAATTGAAAGTCATAAATAGATTGTAATGTAGATATAGTTATTAGAATTTCAACTTGAAATTCCATTAAAACAAAATTGTTTTGTGAAAAACTTATTTTAAAAATCCACATACATTGATTAATATCAACATTTCTGAAAAGAGTTATATTATTCACGTCTCTGGCTATTGTCTTCATCTTGGTCATTATATTCACTATGTTTTGGCCACTAACCTCAGGCTTTCTTCAAGTCTTTTCTCAGTTGGTAACTTCAGGGAATTTGAGCAAAACAGTGGCTTCCAAGAGCAAAGATAGAAGGGTTAAAGACGATAACCAGAAACCAACTACTAATACAGTAGGTCTTCAACAGAAGCATATTTGAAAAAATTCAAATGATCTGCAGTTCATTCATCATTAAGATAATATTGAGAAGTAGCTTAACCTTGGAAAACATCTGAGTCGAGCCTAGAAGATTATATGACCAAGAACTATGTATTCCATCCAATTAAGTTATGGCAGAGGATATAAAAGTGAAGCCCCCCCCCCCGAAAAGTGAGGCTAGAGGAACATTGAAAAGTTGTAATCTAAGGGAAAATGAAGTAAGGTACAGCTGATCCTGCATGGAGAAAAAAAGGAGGTCATGAATACCTGTGAAAATAATTAAGATAATAAACAGAGAACAGGAGAAGACCAAATGACTAAAAGACACCAGTGACTTAAGTAGGCTAAGCATAGAGATTAACACAATATGAAAGCTGTTTATTAAGGAGAGAGCATAATATTTATCCCAGACTTCCTCCCCAGGTCAAATTTGACATGAAGTCATTTTATAGTGAGAGGTGGGCATATGAATTGAGACTCCTGTGTGGTTGTCACAAAAAAAAAAAAATAAAAAAATAAATAAATAAAAAAAAAAAGCTTAATTCCTGAACATTCCCTTTTTGGGACACCTCAGACACCAGGCAATAAACTTAGCCCTACCAAACAGGTAATACCTGGAGGAGGGGAAGGTCCTCTGGAACCAAGCAAATAATTCTTACTTAAACCAGCTGATATGAATGCCAAGTGATGCATTAATACACATAATCAGAGGGCATTAGGCTCAAGAACCAGTAATTTTAACAGTAAGTGATTGCACACACAATATATATGTTCACGACAATGATCTAGAAGACAAAAGTTTTAGTTAAGAGTTTCTAGATGGAACCTACCTTGAAGTAATAAGTTCAATCTCTGGTTTCAGGGATTAACAGTAAGAAAAGTGACATTATAAGGGTGAAATAACTAAGACAAATTATCTGATACAAGATATCACAAGACAGTAGAGTATAAATAGTCTATATTTATGGGCTAAATAACAAGTTTAGTTCAAAATCCCGAAAAGATTACAGACTACAATAAAAAACACCTTAAGAAGTGTAAATGACCATCTAAAACTGATTAAAATAGATTAAATAATTAAGGAATAGTTGCATCCAGAACCAAATAAAACAAAACTGTGTATAAATATGTAGCTATGAGCTAAACTTTCCAAAATTTAAGAGTATTAAAAATTGGTCTGGTTTGCTTTTATGGCATATCAACCATTGTAGGTTATTTAATGCCAAATCTTTTTTATACATATATATTAAATGTATATGATTTGTAAACACATAAATAACATTTTTAAACGAGTCCAAGTTTTTTTGTTTTTTTTTAATAACAAAATTACAGTTAAACGGTTTTAAGTATTGCAATATAACTAACAATTCAACAGTCATTTCTTTGCACACATTTAAACAGATATACATGATATGCAGGAGATTAGTTTGTTGGTAATTTCATTTTTAAATTTGTTTACACACTGGTATTGCTATTATTTCTACACAGTTAAATGGTTTTAATTATTGCTATCTAACATCAATAATGCAATTCAATATTATTTGTTTGCAGGTTACAAGTATTGGTATTAATATTAATTATTCTATTCAACATTACTCATTCATTTACACACAGTTAAATGGTTGCAAGTATTGTTATGTATCATTAAAAATTTAATTAAACATTGATACAGTTAAATGATTAGTTTTATTTCTAACAAATCAGTTTAGCATAAGTCATTTGTTTACACTTGATTTATATGTCAAATAGTTCTATTTGACCCATAAATAAAACTCAGGGCCAGAGAGCAACGGTAATGAAGAGGTTCTTTGCATTTTTTAAAGCTCCAGCATTATGGGAGCCTCACCAGATTGTTATATCCAGAACTCTTGTTGAGGGTGTTCTTACCCTATCTGCAGAGATGCAGTTGGTGTATTCTACAGCCCCAGTCAACTGGGCTTAGAACTAAAAATTAACCATACAAATCAGAAATCCAATTAATATCACTGGGTATCTATCAAAATAAAATTTAAAAGCAATTAAACATGATAAAACCTTTACATGCTAAAGAATATATATATATATATATATATATATATATATATATATATATATATATATATAGTGACCGAAGACTGGAATTTAGTAAAAGCTAATTTAATGTGTAATTGAATGAATTTTAAATTGGTTAAAGAAAATTTCATAAAAGTATAAAAATTTACTTTCAGTCTTTCAATATAGACTTATATTGATTAGATGATTTAAAAAAATTTGCTATCGATTCTAATATTATTGATAGATGTATACTTAAAAACATGAAGATCAAAGCTATTTATGATTATCAAATAAACTTTTTTTGTATTAAAAAATATAAGATTCAGTTCCAGCATAATAGTTAAGACATGTAACTATCAGTCAGATAACATTGTATTGACAAAACTCCATGTAGGCTTCGGCTCGGAAACCAAAAAATTAGTCTGTCCATTTTTTCTCCTTCATAATTGTAAATAGAAGGATGCAGTAAAAAGATTTTAAATAAACATGGCCTTGTATTTGATATAGATAAATTAGCCAATTTTCTAATACATGATATTTAATTTTAAACAGAAACATTTTCCATAATGCATATATATTCCATAAAAGAAAAAGATTTTTATAACAAAAACATTGCATTTGCTCAGTCATACTAGTCATGTAGCTTTCCTTCACTGCAGTCAATGTTGATTTAAGGACAACAGCTTTCAATAAGTTTTCTTAATCCATCATGACAAACTTCAGTCATCTTTTATATGATGCAATGAAAAGAATCAGTTTTATTAATACAAAGTTAAAATTTGTATATCTTTAAAATCAAAATAATTAATATTTTAGATTATGATTTTAAAGAGGAGTCAGTATTGACACTAATTAGTCATATCATCTCTTATGTTCAATTGTATATGAATCAGAAAAAATTATAATCAAATTGAAGTGATTGATGCTAATTCAATGTAATATATTGTCATCCACAGACAGACTGTTTCGTTCTATCAGAACTCTTCAGTGTGGCTAGACACGCAGGACGCTTGAAGCCAGGATTGAAACCCGTCCAACTTTACATTAGACTAAGTCTCAGACCTCTCGGCTAACAAGTGGACCATGTTGGCTAAGGGAATTTTTAAGGTATTTATTTAGCAACACACACATACAGAGTGGAACGATAAAATTGTCGTCCTACAGAAAACAACACCACAGCTTTATTTTAAAACTTTTATTGAAAAAAATCAATTCAGGTAACTTGATTATGTAGTAGAGCTGACATCTATTCAATGTAGCCACCTTCAGCTTCAATCACCGCCTCGATACAGATCTGGAACTGGGAGCATGCTTTTTCAACAAGGGCCGGCTGGAGCTCGGCGAATAATCAGCAGATGGCAATCAGGCTGGCTTTGGTGTTGTGGGAGGTTATCTTGGTGATGTTCTCGATGTATGACCAAACGAAGTAGTCCAGCGGGTTCAGGTCGGGGGAAGAGAGGGGCCAGTGAGAGAAGGGTACAAAGTTGTAGCACTCCTTCAGAAGCCAAGCCTGGGTCTCTTTGGACTTGTGGGCTGGCACCGAGTCCTGCTGTCACACCCAGGTTCTGCCACCGGCCACCTGATTGCACCAGGGGATCACCATACTCTTCAGCACATCCAGGTACACTTTGGTGTTGACTTTCCAGGTGACTTTGAAGATGTGAGGTGGCATGATGTGGCCCTCACTTGAAACCACACCAAAGACCATAACCGTAACTGCCTTTGCTCATCCATGTGAATGGGTCCACTGGAGTACATCACTTATGAGCTTGTCCCTACTTCTCTAGCAGTCTTCTAATCTAACATGAGGAATTCTATTTGATAATCGTTCGAACACAGAAATATTTTTTCAGATATTTGTATTCAATATCAATAATTCAAGCAGATCGATTTGGTTCATAGACATGACCTTAACAAGTATTACCACTTTGGTGGTAAAGTGGACCTAGGAGTAATCACAATGAAGGGGCACTCCATACTCCAGTACCTGAACCTCACCATAGGATGCAATTTAATGTCATAAACATTTCGTTTTGTTAATGAATACTTGTAATAAATTGTTCATGGACTAACTATTCAACATATCTTAAAAGATTTAAATTAATTATTCCAATAATGAATATAAGAGGGGGAAAAAAAAAGCACTTAAGTTGGATGGATTAATATGACCTAGTATAAAAAAACCCTAATGAAAAAACATTTGAAGCATCTGTTTTCAGGAATTTAGTTTTGATGGTAAGAGGACAGGTCTAAGGGAAAAGGCTATGTTTTTTAAGTTCTCTATTCAACAACTATTTTTTTTATTACAAAGAAAGGCTCACCAAAATCTAAGAGAGTAAAATCTAGCTATATCTATGAGTAGAACATGATATTCAAGAAGTATTCAGAGAATATTGTCATTCTATCCGCCAGAGGCATGAATGAAAGTGAAAATGCTCTTGAAAAATATTTCTTTTAAAGAAAAGTAAAAGAAAATCTTATTTATTTTTGTCATTTACATTAAGTATTTATTCACACCAATTACTAATCACAAAAAAAAGTGACAGCATATTTGATTTGAAGCCAATTTTCAATATACTGTGAGCATTTTGATGTTAAAATGATTACCATACATACAACTAAGATATCAGATCAATGAAAATCATCTCACTAAGTACATAATTAATGCTTCTACCTGTGTAGTAATTGGTCTGATTCTGACTCCAGATTTAAAAAAATTGCAAATGACATTTAATTGTCAATATTTGAAAAGCAGCTCATTCTGTTATTTCTGTGTCTTTTACCCACTGTAGTTCGGACATGAAGTGTGTATATATATATATATATATATATATATATATATATATATATATATATATATATATACACACACACACACACACACACACACGCCTGGGCAAAAATATAAGACCACCCTCAAAAATGAAGAAAAAGATTGTTTACAATTTTTAGATTATTAAAATCGGATATGAAAGATAAGGCATAAAGACAACTGAATTTAAAATATGAAGAAATTTCAATTCATTTTGTATACATATATTAGCATTGATGCTTAATTTTAAAATTTTGTTTTGACAAATATAAGACCAATGAGCAGAACCATAGCATATAAAGGCAATTTTTTAAATTGAATATTTTGTAGACCCACCCGCCCCCATCAGCTTTGATAGCCTCAAAAATTCGGCTAGACATACAATCAACTAATTTCTGAAGTTGAACCAAAGGTATTTTTTCCCCATGCATCTAAGATTGCGTTTTTGAGTTCAGAAATTGCCGAGTATTGTTGACTTCCTTCATAAATTTTTGTGACAATCCCCACAAATTTTCTATAGGATTGAGGTCTGGAGAGCACACTGGGTGGTCAAGAAGTCCTATTTTTTGTTCAAGCAAGTACTTCTTTGTTATTGATGCATAGTGGATAGCAGCATTATCTTGCTGAAAAATCCATTCTTCTCCACACAGATGATGTCTTTCTTGTGGGAGAGATAGATCATTTACCACCTTCACATAATCTGCTTTTTGTCGATTACTGACAGATTGTAGTTTAAGTTTTCCTGAAGACGAGTTACTCCCCCGCCTCATCATAAGAGATCCTCCTCCACTATGCCTTGAGTAATTCTCGTCTGGAGAATTTTTTGCATGCCAGTACTTCTGAAAGCCATTTAGACTGTCTAAATTGAATTTCTTTTCGTCCGAGAAAAGAACTTTTCGCCATTCTTTAGCACTCATGGTTTGATATTGACTAGCATATTCCAGTCATTTCTCTTTGTGCTTCATAGTTAACCTTGAATGATGAATTATTTTCTTATGCTTAATTTTTTTGTTGTTTAAATGCCTTCTAATTGTTCTAGTACTGCAAGGAGCATCCACTGGAAATTTCAAAATTTTTGATGTTGAATTCTTTTTTTTTTTTTTTTTTTCCAAACACTTCTTTTGAATTTTGGTGATAATTTTTCTGGCCTTCTAGTCGGTTTTCTTGTTCCATACTTATTAAGACCTTACAAGTAATAACAGATAATGGTTTTACTGCATCCTAAGGCCTTTGAAATTTGAGATTTTTTACTCTTTTCAGAGCTGTAATCTCACCTTTCTCAAATTCAGATAATTTAGTTCTTTTTCACCCTTTATGTTTTTAGTATTTTAACTATTACAGTTTTAAAAGCTTTTATACTATGTAGACTGTATATGATAAATTTCTCAGTTAAATTAAGTCCTTTTTTCTTTAGTTTTTATTGGTGGTCTTATATTTATGTCAAAATAAATTTTTAAATTTAGCATAAATGCTAATAGACATAAAAAATGAATTGAAATTTCTTCACGCTCTAAATTTAACTGTCTTTATGCCTTATCTTTCATATATCTGATTTTCATAATTTAAAAATTGTAAACAATCTTTTTCTTTATTTTTGAGGTTGGTCTTATATTTTTGTCCAGGGGTGTATATAAACTGTATCAAACAATCTTAAGTGAAATAGAAAAGATAAAATAGGATTTAAGGTATATAAAAAATACAAAACATTTCACTTTATTGTACATTGATAAACAAATATAAATGTGTACAACTTAAGAAATATGACTAAGAATGAAAACCTAAAGTTGTTGAAATTGATCTGATCAAGAGATGAAACAAACAGCATAAAATAAAAGAAACAGAAGCTAAACGTTGGTTGATTGGGAGCCATATAAATTTTGAAATTTGCAAATCTGTTGTTTTGCACTTATTTTAAGCTATAACTAAAGATTATTTTTAAAAAAATTCAGTTTGTAATTCAATAATGATAAAATTTAATAGATTATTATTGATTAAAAAAAAATATAGTAGTCACTTTTTCTAAATTAGATCTATTACATTTCAGTTTATTAACAGAATATTTTCTCTTAGTATTAATTTGAGTAAAAATTGAGATATAAAACCTCTTTTACTGTTTTGAGAGACATGTGGCTATCAGTGTTTCTGGTAATAGACTGCATTCAAAATAAAGGCTAAAATCTTCTGAAAACACTTAATTTGCCTTGAACAGTGAAAGGGTTAAAAGAAACATTAAAATTCATTGTCTTATTGTTTCATATAGTAAGATCATAGGAGACTAAAGATTTTTGTTTAGATTTTGTATTTTTTTTTTTTTTTTTATAATGAGGGCATTATCTAGATCAAAGTTATGGTTTTCCTTTCTGTGACTTACTATAAGAGGGTGCTGGCCCCGGTATAGTTGAATTATTATGAATCTGTAGGTAGTATGTGCCACACCTTTTTGTATTAGTTGTCAAATTGATTAATATAGCAGTAATTGTAGAATGAGAAAAATCCTAAGGAGTTTTATTGAATGATTAGAGAAATAGTGGCTAGGAGAATTATTTGAAGATTAAAATTATAAAATTAAATGGGAAGAATGGTTAAAATAAATAAGTAAATAAATCTAAACCAAATTATGTTTTCAAGTGATGGAATTTAGAAACAAAGAGTCTTTTTTTGTGAAATATTTGAAGCTAATTGAGTTATTGTGCTATAAAATAGACAGTGAGGAAAATTCAAATAAGGTTTCTGACATTCTGTTGACAGATAAATGAAATTTTGGGAGGAAATCAGCTATGAAGCTCATTGACCCTTTGTGGTGTGAAGTGCATAAAACCATAAATATGGGAACAATTTTCCCAGAGCTTCAGAGATTGAAGCTTCAAGATTCTAAAAATTCCAAAAAGAAAAGGATCCTATACCTAAACTAAATTTTTGTGCATATAATTCCTTATGAAACAAACAAAAAACACAGATTTGTGCTTAGTATACATAATTTTATAATTGTCAGTAGTTTGAGAAATTTATTTTTAATTTTCTGATTTGGTTCTTTAGAAAATTAAGGTGTGTGTGTGTATAGTTAACTCCTACAGGGTAGAACAATAGAATTGTCACTCTAGAAAGACGACATGATCCCATTTCCATTTAATGAAAACCAGTTTTCCTTTTTGTTGCAGACCATCTACTAGTTAGCCAGTTGTATACAAATCCCTAGTGCGATAGGAGCCTTCTATCATGTCTGAAAGTGACACAATGTTCAACGAGCAAGATTGGAGACGCGTCACAGTATAGCTCATGCTCTCTACCCATCCAAGTTATGACAACAGGACCATTGCCAGCACCCTAAAATGTAAATCTGGATGGTTCAACGTGTCCAGGGTGATGAAAACAAAGTTTCCAGCCACAGTTATGGTCTTTGGTGTGGTTTCAAGTGAGGGCCACATCATGCCACCTCACATCTTCGAAGTCGCCTTGAAAGTCAACACCAAAGTGTACCTGGATGTGCTGAAGAGTGTGGTAATCCCCTGGTGCAATCAGGTGGCCGGTGGCAGAAGCTGGGTGTGGCAGCTGGACTCGGTGCCAGCCCACAAGTCCAAAGAGACCCAGGACTGGCTTCAGAAGGAGTGCTATGACTTTGTACCCTTCTCTCACTGGCCCCTCTCTTCCCCCGACCTGAACCCGCTGGACTACTTCGTTTGGTCATACATCGAGAACATCACCAAGATAACCTCCCACAACACCAAAGCCAGCCTGATCGCCACCATCCGCCGATTATTCGCCGAGCTCCAGCCAGCGCTTGTGGAAAAAGCATGCTACCAATTCCGGATCGAGGTGGTGATTGAGGCTGAAGGCGGCTACATTGAATAGATGTCAGCTCTACTACATAATCAAGTAACCTGAATTGATTTTTTCAATAAAAGTTTTAAAATAAAGCTGTAGTGTTGTTTTCTGTAGGACGACAATTTTAGCGTTCCACCCTGTAGATATCAAAAGGTTGCCATGATATGTTTAATGCTTTTTTTTCCATTTTATCAAGATTGTATTTTCTAAAGTTTGAGAGGCTGCTTGTTCCTTCAAGGAGAGTTAAAATAGCTGGGGCCCGAATTATTTGGTGATTGGTGCCACAAATTTCTGATGTAATAGGTTGCAATGAGCTTATTTCAAGTTTCATGAAATCCATATAATCTTTCACATCTTGGGTGGTATATTTAGTGATAACTGTTTGGTTTTCATATTTTATCAATTTTTGGAAAAATTGGATGAATTTATCAGTTTCTTCATTGATTTATTTTATTAACGAGTTACAAACTATATTTTTTCCACTAATAATCTTTAGTTATATCTTGTAATAATAGTAGTAGTAATCCCCAGCCCCAACAGATTTTTAAGTAGTTTTCAAATTTAAAAATTTCTTAAGAAACTAACATTCAATGGTTTCAAGGTAATTCATATGAATTCCATTATCTTAAAAACAATTTCGTAGTATCTGATGAAGCCATAGACAAATAAGTTATCTGAATAAATTAATTTTTAGCATCTGTTTTTATTATTCTGTCATATTTCTTAACCACAGTCAAATATCCAAATTATTTATCACATTTGCAATTCTAATTGAAGAAATTTCAGAGTTCAGATTCTATTTCCAAGTTCTACACTTTGATGCAAAGTATGAAATAAAGTTTGTTGAATGATTATTGCAAGTTTTTCTAAGTTTTGTAAATGTTTATAAGTTGTGTATTGTGAATAGTTAAATGGAAAGTTAGTTTTGATTCTAACTCCAGGTCAACCCATCAGGGGTTATTTAATACCAAGTTAGGGAACTGAGTATGTTAATACTTAAATTTTTTTTGTTTAGTTTAAGAGCTTTTTACACACTTATTTCATATCAGGTATTCCTATCTAATACAAATAATTTGCAAACAAATCTATTTAACCCACAGATGGAACACTAACCGGTACTACAACTCTGGATAAGAGTAGACCTGGAAGCAATGGCAATGAAAGGGTACTCCACACTCCCCGAGCTGTAGAACTTACCTCACCATAAGATGCAGTTTAGTGTCATACTCAAGACACCGCTCTTTGATTGAGGAGATAGAGCAATGGGAAATATTAGTAAGAGATTCCAGCAGTCATTATCATCACAACTGATAAGGGGAAAAGTTTGTTTTTTTTTATTGAAAAAAAAAAAAAACCAAAAAAAAAAAAACAGGGTTTTCAGAATGATTCAATCATTTTGGTTGGACAAAAATGATTGGATTTTGGCACAAATTTTAGGTTGCTCTTGAGATATGCTGTTTTATATTCTATATAAATGACAAAATTATTTCCATCATTTCCAATCTTCATGGTGTAAAAGATGATTGTCCTTACCTGCATGTGACAACCATTTTTGACCAAACTTAAATAAAACCTGGAAATACTAAAGTTATCAATGTTAGTACATATGTATTTAACATAGAAACAGCAAGAATGCAGGTTCTTTTAGCAAGAAAAGAACCCAAGTTAATTTTAGTTAGCTAATATTTTGTAAGTGATGACAAGAGCTATGAGAGCTCAGTGTAATTTTGGATCTTTTGTAAGTATCCATTCTATCCCTTTCTCATGACTAAGTAGATCAATCAGATTAGCGGCAAGGGTCAGGTTGGATTTCTTGGATTGGAACCAATATTATCACATGATGAATTAGCTACAATGTACACATAAGTAAGCATGAATATACATGCATGCACTGACACAGTGAGAGGCACACATAAACAATCTTTTTCAGATGAACAACAACAATAGCCCAAGTTTGTTATTTGTCATTCAACAATCAAATGTCAGTTTGATCCATCATGTGCAATTTAATCAACTCCCCACCCCAAAGTATTCAAAACAGTAAGTGATTTATAGTTCCTTATACAAGTGTCTGTTTGTTTGGGGCAATGCCAAAAGAAAAACAGTGTAGAGAGAATTAGTATAAAAAGAAACTATTGTTTAGAGCCACAGTGCAGAGATACAATATACAACTATATTTAGTTGTTTTTAGGGTTTGGCAAAGAGTTACCTCATAACAAGCAGGAAAACTGGCAGCTTATTTTCATTGTTAGAAAAAATGAAAAAGATTATTTTGATGAGGACACAAAATTTATTTATTCATTTTTTCTTGGCTAATAAGTTTTAAATTATCTGAAGTGTCAGAGTATTTTTAAAGCAAGGGAAATGATAGGATGCTTCTATTAATTAAGTAAACTTAGTCTTAACACTATAAATGAAATCCATAGAATATTGCATTGTTGAGAATTATAACTTGTAAACAAGGAAGACTTAAAAATAATCATGGCAAGGTCTAGTCAAGAAACAATGCTACCAAATTGAAAATACATAAAATCAATAAAATAAGTATTTTTGACCAATAATTCATTTACTATTTACATAAGGAATTCAAATCCTACAAAAGGATCTTATATAATTCATCTTAGAGAGCAAAGATTTATGCAATAGGCACAGATACTACATTAATCTTTAGCAAATGCAGGGTATTGACACTTTAATCCTTGTCAAAGAGCAGAGATACTAAACTATGATGCTAGACAGAAACGCAGATTCATTTTTGACAAGAATTGTTAACAGAGCAATATTTCTCAGGTTTTAACAATATTTTATTAACCTAAATGTGTACTGAACATTTAAAAAAATGTTTTTGATATTGTAAAATAATCACATGTTTACAGTTAATAGCTTTTGAGAAGTAATGCTATGAACCTCACTTTATTGCTCGGTAGTAGAGTCTGAAAACTGTAACCCACAAACTACCTTTCTATGGAACACAGAACAATTTTTGACTAATATTTTCCGAAGACTGGGTAATTTGTCTCATCCCTGATTATGGTTTTTCCTAGGGAAATAATAAAATGTATTTTAACATTTCAGTCACTTTCACTTTAAGATCAAAATCTGAAAAATAGAAACAATCCAATTCAAAAACTATTAACTTTAGTGAAATCTACATTGGCTTGTTTCAAAGACATATTGGGTTGACTGATATAAAAAGTTAATCCTCACAAGATTAAAGACGTAGATTTGCTAACTCATTGTTATAGGGAAGGCATACTTGTGATGCCAGGCAACACAAATAGAAAATCATAAAATGTCCTGAGTAGATAGTTAAACAGAAAATAATCTATTTCCTTAAATGGGATAAAATGCTGAATTTTGATTTTGTCTTAATATTCATAGTGCAAATTTATTTCAACTTCCCCATGAAATAGAATAAAGTAGGAAAAAATTGAGAAAAGGGAATTATCAAAAATTCAAAATGGAAAAGTTGCCCCCCTCCCCCTCATTTCGTATAAATTTACATATTCCACTATCATGTATTCGAAAAAAAAAAAAAAAAAAAAAAAAGAAAAAAAAAAGAGTAGTTATACAGCAGTAATACAGGTTAGCATCAAAATTAGTGGAAATCCTGCTATCCTCACCTCACTTGGCTTATTGTTTCTCTCCCAGAACATAATGGCCTTTTTGGGGCTTTGAGTTTAAACTTCAGCTCTAAAGAGCAACATGCCATTCAAACCACTACTTCTCACCGAGTAACTAAATTTTTGGCAATAAGAATTAAAAAACACCAAAAAACATTGAATCTAACTCTTAGAGTCTATTTGTTTTGTCGACTAAAACCCCACAAAATACAGCTAACCTACTTTTCATAAATTTTGCTTGTGCCAAATAACTGCCTCTTTAATAATTGCTTGTTCTTGTAAATTAATGCCAAAAATGAACAGAAATTAAAAATTACTCTGAGAAATGATTTTACTGAAATAATTAGAATTATCATTTAAGATAAACAATTGTATTGCTAATGAAATTAAATCCAATACTGAATAAATGCTAATTGTTCACTTCCTTTAAATGATAAAAAAAAAAAAGAAAAAAGAAAAAAAAAGGGTTAAATCTGATTGCTAAAAATGATTGAAGGTTCATTTAGTAAAAACAAGTGAAAATAAGCTATCACTTCATAAACGAAAAATATATTGCAGTATTGTTGAAATCATTTATCAAGACTGACACTTGTTAACTCAGCAGAAAAAAAATTAAAATGAAATTAATGAGATTTTTAAGAAGTCATTTTGTCAATAGAAAAAAGTATAAGTGCATATTTTGATAATGCTCAACAGAATTCAATATTGATAATCAATAAAATTTCTTATGCATAATGAAAAACAAACTCAGTCTTAAATGGAAAAATATAGGGTGTTCACAAAAACAGTTAAAGAATTTATAACCCCTCCAAAGAAAAACTCAGTTTTTTTTAGAGAAATGCTCACAGTTTAAGACTTGGTTTGGTTTATTTGTTTAACAATTTGATTCATTTGTAAGTTTTTGATTACAATAATTATTAATATTTTTCAAAGTTCCATTGCAATCAGTTTTTAAAAATCACCTTTTTTGACTAAAATAATTTGTTGTTGGAATCAAGTAGTCCTATCTAATATAATTTATACCCATATTATAAGGTTTAAAGTAACTATTTCTATTTAATAAATTTTTTGCACACTATTATATAATATCAAGTACTGCTATCTAACACCAATAATTTGCAAGCATTTATATAGTTGCAAGTAACTAATAACAATCCTTAGTAAATAATAGCTGCAAGTAGCTATCATTAATACAAATGATTTGCACACAATTATACAATACCAAGCATTTCTATCCAAACCAATAATTTTTGAACAGATCTATTTGACCCAAAGATGCAACTAACAGGTACTAACATACCAAATCAGATTGGACCTGAGAATAATGGTAATGAAAGAGAGCTTCAGAACTGGAACCTTAGCATAGCCAGGGCACCATTTTTTGTGACGGGTCTTACTCTTCTGCAGAGGATGCAGTTAACATATTCTAAGCCTTGCCAACAGGGCAAAGACTTTTAGCAGCACCAGATATTCCAATACCAGACTGTTAGGAAAATTTTGTAGAATCAGTTGAAAATCGTCTTACAAACTAATTATTGCGAAGTCCAAGTAACCAAGACAAAACACACATCTTGATTTCTAAACAGATCATAATGAAGATGGATTTATAGAGTGTCTAATGAGTTGACTATGTTGCATTATCAAACTTCAAATATTTTACTTCAAAACTTTACATCATGAGTGTAAGTATCTGAATATTTTTTAAAAAGTTTCTGAAAATATTTTATTTGTACAGAATCAACTATTTTATTTGTTCATAAGTAGAACAAATTTCTGATTCTATCTTCTATGCATTAAAAATTTATGCGTAATACTGCTGTTATCTTGTGATCAGAATTTTAATAATTACTACTTAATTTCTCTTCTATATTTAGGATTTGTATTACTAGTAATAGTACTTAAAATATTCTCTAAATAAATAAAAAGCACCAATGTAGTAAAACTAATAATAAAAACTGAAAAAAAGCTTAATTTTAAGAATTAAAAAATACAGTATTTCCCAGGATAAAAGATTCACATTTAGCATTCAAATAATTCTATGTCACTATCATATATAGCTCTATTTGCAGGTATTATGATAAATGTTATTTACTGAAGTTTGAAATTGACAGCTATGGAGCCTGGAAAAGTTGCACTGAACGGTAGTCCCTTAAATACAGTTGTAAACCATGCATCTTATATGCTGGGAAAATCAGTAATTGCCATTAGATAAAAAAACAAAAGATGGCATGAAGTGACAAAATGACTAGAGAGATTGGTCCAAATTAAAAGCATTCTTTAGGCTAATATGGCTAAAGTGACATTTATGAAAGTTTCCAGAGATAAGTAATGAGTCCAAGTCTCAATAGAAGTTATTTTATATTTGATTTTGTGATTAAAGAGTTTATGAATATAGAATATTGTTTAGTATTGTAGAAGTGACAAATGTGCAGATGGCAATTTGTTTCGCTAGTTTTTGTTCATAGATAGCTAAGCCTGTTTGAAGTTTTCAGGACAGGACAGGCCAGTTTTGTCTATGGATATTGGCAAACCTGCCTGGTTGTCCACAGGTGGTGTGTAGTTGATGCTAGAACTGGTTGGTTGGTTCAAGTTATTTTATATGATAGTTCACTTGCGAACAAGTTCGGCTGAGTTTATGTTTGGAGGGTTTTCAAAGTTCAGTGTTACAAACTGATGCACATGTTTGGTCAAACTGCATGTTCAGAGGGAGACAATTTGACCTGGAAAGAGGCTCAGAGGGATAGCTCTGGGAAGAATCAATTGAGAGTGAAGTCAGTTGGACTATGGTAAAGGAGAACTTAAGACGAGGAAAAAAGAATCTAAGACATTGAACAAAACAATTCACTTTCAACAGAGTCTATCTGAATAAAAAAAGACTGAGAGTGGTAAACTTCCATTGTTCCATGACCTCTAAAACAAATGAATGATTTAAATGGTATATTAATCTGAGGTTACTTTTATGTCTAGAAGTTAGGAATTGTATACATTGTATGTCTATAATAACATTTTTTGTGCAAGGTCAGATAGAAATACTTAATACTAAATTAGAAAAATAATTTGCAAACAGAACTATTTGACCAGAAACAGGATCTTAACAGTCAGAGTAGACTTGAGAAAGAGCAATGAAGAGATATGCCATACTCCCCAGATCTAGAGAACTAGAGCCTCACCATTAGAAGTAACTTAGTGTCATACTGAAAACACCCCTTTTTGGTGTCTTGTCTGCAGAGGATACAGCCATGCATGTCCAATATTTAAGGTTGTATGCTCATTCACTTGGAACCCATAATGACTACATGAATTTTGTTTTGGTTTTCACAGTCTCTGACAATCGATATGCCCAGGGGGGGGGGGAAACAAAACAAAAAACAAAATTAAAAAAAAACAGTCCTTTTGTGCAATGCAGAAGGCATTTGCTGCTGGTTATAATATTAATTCTAACTGAATTAATACAAAAAATTTAATAGCCAACAATGTTAAATATCAATAGCAAAAATAAACTTGGGTAACAGATTTTATGACCGAGCAATGGTAATGCTATAGATTAACATCATTCAAGTCAGACCAGTGCAAATCTGTTGTCAATATAGTTAAATCCAGCAGAATGAAAAAAGAAATATAATCAGATAATTGCATAGATGAGAATATTTGATATGGCATCTGCTAAGAAAGAGTAATAGATGCAAGTAAAAACTCGAAGCACAGTATCTATTCAAAGCAAAGAATAAAACATTGTTAACCTTGACTTTATAAAAAACAAAACAAAACAGTTATTTAAGATCTGATATAGTACTATAGAAGAAATTCATATCTGTGAAAGTTTACCTAAATAGAGTTAATACAAAATTTACTCAGGATTCTCACAAAAATTGAACAATAGTGTTAATTCTAACAAAAATACAAGATTATTATTTAAAACACATAAGCAGAGTACAAAGGCTAAGTAGTCATATCCTAAAAAAAAAAAAAAAAAAAAAAAAAAAACTACACAAAAACTGAAGGAAAAAATAGGAACAGACTATGCAGATGTGCATTGATTTCCTATATAGAATACCAATATCTGAGAAAAATCAGCAAAGCAGTGCATGGTGGAAATTACAGATTTATCAGATTTCTATTTTTAAAACAAACTAAAAAGGAACAGGAACTTGTAGAATGCTTTTTGATTGAGAACTGGAATAAAGATAATTAAAGAAAAAGTTATTTTTACATTTACTTCCTCAAAATGCTTGTTCAATAACTGTAGGCAAAAAGGTGATAGCAGATATATCTGTAAAAAGTGGGTGGTTAGTTGAAGGAGTGGAAAAAGAGAAAGAAAAGAAAAACATTGAGCCACTACTATCAAACAATGGATGTATAGAGATAAAGATTTACTGCTCCTAGAAAGGAAAAAAAAAAATGAAATGAATGTTATTTGTAATATTTCATGTATATTAAGATTACTATAAAACAGT